>JAGFNQ010005350.1:362499-389343 GCA_024364735.1 Boesenbergia rotunda
TTGAAATTATCCCTAGTCGATGAATTGATAAAAACGGACACTATCAATTCTGTTGAGACTAGCATGGGTTATCTCTAATCAGCTGATTTTCACTGGCTGGTGACATTGGGATGTCCGGAGATAAACATGGATGCTAGTTAAGGGAACTAGTTCATTGGAGTGACTAGCTCTAAAACTTCATATGGTTATCTATAAAGATATGTCAATGAAGTTCTTACTGCAGCTTAAGTGCGATGTTCCTTTGACTGCAGGTGTTCAAGTCATCTTGGTCATGGGAGACTTATACTTTAACATCTTAAGCAAGCATCTCCAAGGAGGTGTGGACCCAGGATGATTGGGTATAGCCGACGTGCCCGAAGATGTTTGAACAGCCTACAAAGGATTCACCACTCCTTGCGAGGAGATGTATACCCAGGCCTATCGTCGGATTGTTACTCAAAACCTCTGGCCAGAGTATATCATGTTAAGAGTGGAGTCTCTTAAATACATGAGAGTAATTAGAAATCCAAAGGACGAGAAAGACATTACTTGGGCTAGGTGTGACGTAGTCAGCCTAGTGGGGACTGACACAAATAGACCGTGTCCTGAACCAAGTGGGTATAAGATGGTGAAGGAATGGGCACGACTCATTAGAGCTGCTGAAGGGTTTCAGAATAATTTCTTCTGAGGTCAAACCGTTGATCTTTCGATTAATTGGGGGATCATGATGTACTACTAGGTGCCACTCATGATCGTTCTATAATTTGTTAATTATAGACGGCCAACATAAATCGAAAGCCTATTTAGTCACACGCCACTACGAGTAATCCGAGGATTTTAAAACGAGTTGAAAATTGGATTTTCTGATCAAGAGAAATAAGTCGAATCTGAGTTAATCAGAGGCGCAATGGAAGCTAAAATGGCTAAGTCTTTTGAAGGCTTTTGGGGCGAATTAAATTGAGTTTAATTCGCGTTGGTTCGGCTCGGTTTTGGCCGGCCAAAGAGGTGTAAACCCTCCTTGGTTGGCCGGCCACCTAAGGGAGAAAAACCAATTAATTTTGGTTTAATCAATAAAATAAATCTAGCGCGATTTATTTTATAAATTATGGATAAATAAATTTGTATAAAGAAATTTATATAAATAAATTTATAAAAATTTATTCTTTTTATGGAAGTTAAAATAATCTATGAATTGGTTTATTTTAATTTTATAAAATCAATTATGAATTGATTTTTCCATAATAAGAAAGTTATAAATTCTTATAAAATTTTATTCATAATTTAAAGAGAAGAATAATTTGTTTTATTATAATTAGTTATAATAAGACTAGGCTTAACGGAATAAGTCATAAGAAATTTTATAAGATAAAATTCTTATGATAACTAATTCCGTTAATTCCGTTAAAGAGGAGACTTAGCGAGGGAGAAGCAACTATATAAGGAACCATAGGCAAGCCTTGGATTCCTAACTAATCAATTGAGTATTGATATAGAGCTCCCTCTCTCTCTCTCTTTTATTCCCTTCTCCCCACCTAGGGCCGCCGCCCACCTTGAAGCATCTAGGGTCGGCGCCTCCTCTTGAGGGCTAGGGCCGGCGCAACTCCTCCCATAGAAGGTGGTTGCCGTGAGCTAACAAGAAGAAGGAGAAGCCAACCAAGAAGAAGAAGAAGCGGATCACATCTCCTTCCCTCTCGGAATTCGATTCCGTTTCTTGGTGGTTAGTTTCCCTTTCCTCTCTTGATCTTCTTTGTTGTGCCTATAGAGAATCTAGTAGTTCTCGTCGGCACAAAACTCGTGACTTTGCAAAGTCATCCCGAAGAGAACTCGGCGTGGACACGAATAGAGGCGAAGCTTCCAAGGGACGCTACGGTTGGATCTCGTCCCTTTTCTTCGAGTTACGCGAGGTATAAAGTAAATTAGTTTACTTTTCCACAATGTTTTATTTTATGATCATGTCAACACATCATAAGGTTGCATGCTAGATACGTGGTTAAAATAATTTAGGAAATTATTTTATGCTAATTCTTCCGCTGCACGTAAAAATTTAAAATTTTACGAACCCGTATCCTTGTCGACATGCACCCGGTCCCAACACCTATAACATTATTTCTCTCCATCCTTTTCTGTGCTTGATACCCCTGGCCTTCCGGTTAGCCGAGCCCGCTAAGGGCTTTGGCCAGCCGCGTGGTCGCGAGGTCGATCCTCTCCGCGACCATTAATTAATTTTTTTTTCTAATTTTATTCCGAAAAATGCTAGAAAAATTCCTAAAAATCCATAATAATATCAGAAAATTATTGGGTATTACAATCCTCCTCACCTTCTAAAAAGTTCATCCTCGAACTTAAAACAGCTCTGGATACCTTTGCCTCATGCTATCTTCTGATTCCCAAGTTGCCTCTTCATGGTTCTGATTCAGCCATAAGACTTTCACTAGTGGTACCTCTTTGTTCCTCAGCTTCTTAACTGCTCGATCTATTATCAAAATTGGTCGACTTTCATAACTAAGATCCTCCTGAACTTGTACCATCTGTGGCTCAATCACTTGGTTGGCATCTGGGATGTGCTTCTTCAACATTGAGACATGGAACACATTGTGTATTGCTGACATCTCTGAGGGTAGCTCCAACTCATAAGCTACTTTGCCAACTCTTT
This sequence comes from Boesenbergia rotunda, assembly GCA_024364735.1. Taxonomy (NCBI): domain Eukaryota; kingdom Viridiplantae; phylum Streptophyta; class Magnoliopsida; order Zingiberales; family Zingiberaceae; genus Boesenbergia; species Boesenbergia rotunda. Next base: position 365,132 of record JAGFNQ010005350.1, read on the forward strand.
TCGTCACTGGGTAGGGTCCTACGTATCGAGGACTTAGCTTGCCTTTCTTGCCAAATCTCATCACCCCCTTCATAGGAGCTACTTTGAGGAAAACTGTATCCCCAACTTCAAACTCTAACGGCCTACGGCGTACATCGGCGTAACTCTTCTGCCTACTCTGAGCAGTCTCTATCCTCTGGCGGATGCTCTTTATAGCTTCTGTGGTATCATCTATAAGATTAGTCTATGACCCCATTTCCTTCTTCTCACTACCTTCATACCAACAGAGGGGAGATCTACACTTCCTACCATAAAGAGCTTCATAGGGTGTCATACCAATAGTGGCTTGGTAATTGTTGTTGTAGGCAAACTCAGCTAAACATAAATACTTGCACCAACTGCCCTTGAAGTCCAATGCACAAGCTCTGAGCATATATTCTAGAACCTGATTCACTCTCTCTGTCTGTCCATCAGTCTGGGGATGGAAAGCTGTGCTGAATTTCAGTTTGGTGCCTAACGTTGTCTGTACGCACTCCCAAAAGTGTGAAGTGAAACGACCATCCCTATCAGAGATAATGATCTTCGGGACTCCGTGTAGTCGGATCACTTCCTGTACATATAATTGGGCTAACTTTTCAATTGAGTAAGACACTCTGATTGCCAAAAAGTGGGCAGACTTGGTCAATCTGTCTACTATCACCTAAATAGCATCATAGCCATTAGTTGTATTTGGTAAACCAACTATGAAATCCATGGCTATGTCTTCCCATTTCCACTCTGGAATCTGAATGGGATGTAGGACACCTCCTAGTCTCTGGTGTTCTGCTTTAACTCTTTGGTATGTCAGGCAGGTGTTGACATACTTAGCTATGTCTCTCTTCATCCCTGACCACCAAAATCTTCTTTTCAAATCTTGGTACATCTTAGTGGAACCAGGATGCATTGAGTAGGGAGTTCCATGGGCTTCTTCAAGAATCTTCTTTATCAGCTCTTCATGATTGGGGACGCATAAACGGTCACCATAGTAGAGTATCCCATTGTCAGATACTCTAAACTCTTTACTCTCTCCTTCTTGTATCTCTTGCTTGATCCTTTGGATATCAGAATCCTCAGCTTTTCTGTATATCTTCAAGCAAGGTTGACTCTAGTGTCAATAGAGCTAACCGCCCATAAGTGATCTCAACTCCATAATCTACTATTTCCTTCTGTAATGGTGGTGATAATGCTGACAAGGACATCAAGGTGGCACAAGTCTTTCTACTTAGTGCATCTGCTACTTTAGTTGCCTTACCAGGGTGGTAAAGGATCTCACAGTCATAATCCTTCACTAACTCAAGCTACCTTCGCTGTCTCATATTGAGGTCTTTTTGACTGAAGAAATATTTTAGACTCTGGTGATTTGTATAAATCTTACACTGCACTCCATACAAGTAATGCCTCCATATCTTTAGAGCAAAGACTACAGCTGTCAACTTCAGATCATGAGTGGGGTAATTCTTTTCATAGTCCTTGAGTTGCCTGGAAGCATAAGCTATGACTTTGCCTTCTTGCATAAGGACTCCTCCAAGTCCTAGCTTTGATGCATCACTGTATATATCAAAGCTCTTATCACCTTCGGGTACTGTAAGGATAGGAGCGCTGGTCAGTCTCTTCTTCAACTCAAGGAAGCTCTGCTCACAGTCCTCAGTCCACTCATACTTCTTATTCTTTCTGGTCAGGGCTGTAAGTGGAGAAGCTATCTTTGAAAAGTCCTCTACAAACCTTCTGTAGTACCCTGCTAAACCCTGAAAACTTCTGATCTCACTGGCATTCTTTGGTCGACTCCAGTTACTAACTGCTTCAATCTTGGCTGGGTCTACCATAATACCTTCCTTGGAAATGATGTGGCTTAGGAAGGCCACCTGATCAAGCTAAAACTCACACTTTGAGAATTTGGCATACAACTCCTTTTGATGTAAGGTTTGCAATACCATCTTCAGGTGTTCGGCATGTTCTTCCTGAGTCTTTGAATACACTAGGATATCATCAATAAAGACAATGACGAACTTGTCCAGAAAATCCTTGAACACTCTATTCATTAGATCCATAAACGTCGCAGGGGCGTTTGTCACTCCAAAGGTCATGACCACAAACTCATAGTGCCCATATCTTGTACTGAAAGCAGTCCTTGGCACATCACTCTCCTTCACTCTGAGCTGATGGTAACCTGATCGCAGATCTATCTTGGAGAACACTGTGGCTCCCTTCAGCTGATCAAATAAATCATCTATCCTTGGCAAAAGATATCTGTTCTTGATGGTTACCTTATTCAAATCTCGATAATCTATGCACATTCGCATAGATCCATCTTTCTTCTTGACGAATAGTACAGGAGCTCCCCAAGGTGAATGACTAGGGTGGATGAAACCCTTGTCAAGCAGCTCTTGCAATTGTTCTTGCAATTCTTTTAGTTCTACTGGCACCATGCGATAAGGTGCCTTCGAAATTGGGTTGGTTCCTGGGGCCAACTCAATTTCAAACTCAATTTCCCGATTGGGAGGGAGTCCTGGTAACTCTTCAGGAAAGACCTCAGGATAGTCACAGACTACCCTCACTTCTTCTCTCTTCAATCCTTCTCCTTGACTTGCATCCACTATATGAGCTAGAAAACCAGAGCACCCCTTCTCTATCATTCTCTAAGCTTGTAAGGTAGATAGGAACCTCTTTGTCTTTCTCCTTGGGTCTCCAATAAACTCAAATGAAGGTTCTGCTTCTGGTGTGAACTTGACTTTTCTCTTGCGGCAGTCTATAGAAGCACTGTACTTGCTCAAGAAATTCATCCCTAAAATGACATCGTAATCCTTCATCTCAAGGACTACCAAGTCACTATAGAGCTCTCGGTTGGAAATCCAGATTGGTACTGCCCTTAGCCTCTGAGTAGAGGCCATTACTTCCCCTGACGGTAAGGTTGTTAAAAATTTCTGACCCAAACTTTCTGGTGGAATCCCTAGCTTTTTAGAGAAAAGCATGGATACAAAAGAATGGGTTGCCCCAGTATCGAATAACACAATAGCATATTGAGATGAGATGAGTATTCGACCTGTGACCATGTTAGGAGCATTTGCCACTTCTTTCTTGGTGACGGCGAAAACCCTGACGTTGGTCGTGGCTGGTGGGGCTTCCATTCTTGCTTGACTGAAATAAGGTCCCTCCATAACTGGCTGCATCTGGTGTAACTGAGCAGGTCCACCTCCGTACTGAAGAAGCTGTGGTGGAGGCGGCTTGGCTTTAGGGCAAGCCTTGGCCAGGTGCCCTACTACTCCACAGATACAACATCCACCAACGCTTGACCTATTAGGGCAAGCCTTCATCATATGCCCCTCTGCTCCGCAAATATGGCATCCGCTCATGCCCTGACGACATGCTCCAGGATGTGTCTTCCCACACTTTGGGCAAGGAGGATACTTGAGCTGCTTGCTTGATGCGCCCCCTTTGTTGCCCTCAGAAGGCTTCTGGTCCCACTGCTTCCTCTTGCCTGAATTTCCTTTCCAATTCTGTTGGTTCTGAGGATTCCCTTGGGGCTTCTGGGCTGCTGCCTGTTGTTGTTGTACACGTGTGGCCTTTATACTATTTAAGTAGTGCTCAGTGATCAAAGCATTACTTACTAGTTCTTCTGAAGTCTGGGGTCTATTTCCACTGCCGGCCACATTCAGAGCTATCTGAGGCCTCAACATCTTGAGCATTAGCCTGACCCTTTCCTTTTCAGTACTGACTAACTCCGGGCACAAGCGAACTAGTCGATTGAACTTCTTCACTGCTTCATCCACAGTTAGATCTCCTTGACGGAACTCAGTGAATTCATCATAGTGCTTGTTTGTCACTTTCATGTGAAAGTACTCTTCCAGAAATTCTGCTTCAAAGTCGGCCCAGGTCATCTGATTCACATTCCTCTTAGCTTTCACTCTTTCCCACCACATCCTAGCATCTCCAGTAAGGCAGAAGGATGTGCACTTTATCTTCTCCACCTCGGGCCAGTCTAGTAACTCCATTATACTTTCCACCATTTTGAACCATGCCTGAGCATCCCATGGTTCACTTGTGCCAGAAAAATTCTCGGGCTTCAGTCTCTGCCACTGGATCAGATATGCTTCCTGTCTCACTTCTCTTGTCAGAGGTACTGGGGAAGTCTCTGTCACCGCTGGTGCCACTACTTGTGCCACTGGCATGGCAGCAGGAGTGGCCTACTGATTAGCCATCAAGGTAGCAATAACTTGCTGCTGCTCAGCAAGTTGCCTCTGAAGCTGGGCCACCACTCCTTGAAGATCTGTGGGTGGTACTGACTCAGTTGACTCCTGTTCTCTAGGAGCTTGCTCCTCGTTGCGGACAATTCTGGGACATCCTCTTGCCATCTCTCTTGCTCTATGGTGTACAGAAAATAAATAAGAAATAAATGCTCATTATCTCTTACTAACTTACTTCACTATCTCTATGCATACATTAGCATATAATAATAATACTCACATACTTTTCAATCATCATGCACTTACTGATACTAGCAGTCAATAAAGAAAGCATATAATACTACAATACATGAACTTCTTACTTAGCAGGCGGCAGGATTGATGCTTGATGTCAGTGTGGCGGAAGGATGGAAACTTTGCTCTGATACCACTCTGTGACGACCCGACTTCTCTACCCTATACTTAAGCCGGATCGTCGCTCTTTACTACCTTTACCTTTCCTCACTTAACCTTAACCTTTGACTTCACCTTAGACCTTGGCCTTAGGTTACCACTACTTGACTTCAAGAACTGAAAACCATTTCCAAAGATCCACAATTCATATACTTTCAAGACATACAATGTAACGCCCCAAAATTTCCATTTTTAGTTCTTAGAGTCCTTAGAATTATTAAAAATGGTTTAGAAATATTCTAGATATTTTTAGGGATTTTTAGAATATTTTTATGGAATTTTCTGAGTCCGTTTAGTATATTTAAAAAAAGAAAAAACATTTAAGGACAGCAGGGGTTCGAACCCTTCACCTGCGCCGTGAGAGAAAAGTGGGCGGACCAGCTGCGCTGGGTTAGTTTTGTTGAAACAAATTGAGCGAAACAATAGATAAGGTATAATTAGGTAAATTCGCCCTCATAAGTATAAATAGATAATTAAGGAGAGAAGTTTTATTTTCTTCCCCCAAACCCTCACGCCGTCTCTCTCTCCTCCCTTGGGCGAAAACACACCAAGCCCTAAGGCTTCCTCCGGTGGCCGGCCAAGGCTCTCCTCCGAGAGATCTTCCAATATTCGGAATCCCCACGACGAGAGGAACGCGTGAGCGCGAAGAAATCTCCGAGACTTCGAGTTTCTCCGGAACCTCCGACGCCGTTCTTGGTTGTAAGTCCAAGATATCAAGGTAAGTACTGCTCACCTGCAGTAAGAGGCGGTTTTTCCGCAAGAATTTCCCTTAAATGTTTTTAAAAGAGATATTTCCTTTTTGTTTAAGTTTTTGCATGTGATCTTAGTTCATTATATGCTTGTATAAGTTTGATTAAGCACCCTATGTGAGATTAGGGGCTAAGAAAGTTATGAGAAAAGAAAAGAGAAGATAAAGATAAGAAAAGAGAAGGCCAAGGCCTTAAGAAATCCCCAAAAGTCAAGACTTAGGGATTTTAGCACGCAAGGTGCTCGAGAAAATGCCAAGGCATTTACAGATAAGAAAGAAAAGAAAGAAAAGCTATTTTATTTTCTAAGGCCAGTACCCGGCGTTCAAGGGCGTCGTTAAAGAAATCCAGGTGTCCAATTCCAAGGTCTTGGCCCTGGTAGACCAAGGTCTGCTCTATTAGGATTGGTGGCTCGCTACCCCAACCTTTTAGGGAACGCGCATGAGATGGTACTTACGTCTTCAGTGGATCCAAGTGATTATTATTTTCAAGTATATGCTTTAGCAAAGTTTCTAAAGTTTAAAGAGTTTTCAAAAAGTTAAAGAATAGCTAAAGTTTCAAGTTGAACCAAGAAAAGTAAATTGAGATTTATTAATGCTTGAGTATGCATGTTTTGAGTTATACATGTTCTTAGTTTTCTTCCAGGCATATAAGTATCTCATATGACTTTCATATTGTTCAAGAAGCATATTTGCACATTTCGAGACTTTGTGAGCTAGATAGTACTTACTAAGCTTTTTGCTTACTAGTTGCATTTCCTCTTACTGCAGATAAAGGTAAAGGCAAGCAATTCTGAAGGAAGGCGACGAGGCGGTGCTGAGTAAAGTGTGTGTGGTGGCTGATTTTGGAGAGATCCTTGAGACGAGACAATTTAGTTATTTGAATTACAATGTTTTAGTTTATTCAAATTTCAAGTTCTTGCTTTATGGAGTTTAGCGAACATTTAAGCTTTGGATAGTTTTACATGCTCAATTTCTTAGAGTAAAGATTCCATGTCATTTCATTTAGCATACATATCCTTATGATTGCATTGGATGAGTAGAAGTGTGAGTAGTTTGAAATATTGATACTTTGTTAGAGAAATAGATGCATGTGCCAAGATAGTATTAATTTCCCTTTGAATCAAGTTTTATTGCTTAAGTATGTTTAGAAAAGTTGCTTTCTCATTTGATAATGCCTTAGGGATGTTTCAGAATTTTGTGTGATGAGTTTCAATGGTTAGAAGTTAAGTTTGGTACAAACTCTAGCTTAAAGTCTATGTAGATTTTTCATAACTTGCTAAATTCCGCAAAAGTCCTAATTTCAAGTTTATGGATTCGTTTTGATGGGCTAAATTGTTTAAAAAACTGGTATAGAGTATAGAAATGGTGTCATGATTTTATATGGCTCGAAAGTATAGGTTTGGTGGAGTTTTGAAACGAGGCTTCGAATCTGAAAAACAAGTTTCAGACTTATCAGTCGACTGGTACAGTATCAGTCGACTGATACCCGTAAGCTGAGTTGGGCGAGGCAAGTTTCAATAAGTATTTTCTTACGAGTTTTTGAGAAAGAAAGTGTGACATGGTATCATGCATGACTATTTAAGTTAGAATATCATTCTTAAATAGATTAAAAAGAAAAAAAAAAGAAGTTCCGCATTTTTAGTCGTGCATTAGAGTCGAGAAGTAGACAAAAGTAACGATCGGTCTAAGGCAGGGAAGGCGGGTCGCTACATACAAAGATATAACACCATGTCTATACTCTATGCTAGTTTTATAAACATCCTAGCAACTCAAAACAAATCTAATGACTTGAAATTAGAATCTTTGCGGAATTTAACAAGACTACCAAACCATATGAAATCATGCTAAAGATTGTATCAACTTTTGACTCCATGCGGAAATAAATAGAATGTTCACATTTTACCAATCAAAATATTAAACTCCAAGTTTCTAAACTTCAGAATCAAAATATTAAATATCTAAGCCTTAACCCAACGGATCTCTTCCACGGTTCCACCGCCACTGAGCATCAATGCAAGTCCTGGTCACCTCCATAACTTATGCTTTTTCTTTACCTTTATCTGCAATAGGAGGAAATGCAACTAATAAGCAAAATGCTTAGTAAGTAAATCCTAAACTCACAAATCCATGCTATCAACAATAAACATGTTCATTTCAAAGAATGCTTACTTCAAAATACATGCACATGGGAAAACTTTCATATTCTTATCATGCTCAATCATGTTGAAAACATTACTTGCATAAAACATTTGCAAACTTATCATGCTCATACATTAAAACACTAACCTCCTTACTCTTACTCCTTATCATGCTTGCAAAGTATCAATGTGAACTTATTGAAATAAAGACATGTACTCAAACCTAAAACACTTGTAAATACTTATATACTTGAAAATAATATTCAACTTTCTTTAGGCCTTGACATTGTACCATGGTATCAATGTACCAATTGCGCGCTTCTCTAATAGGTCGTGGGGTAGCTAGCCACCACACCCTATTAGAGCTTCTTTCTAACTTTCGGTGAGCCTTTCATTTGCCCGGTACATGTCACTTTCTGAAAATAAAATACTTTCTTACTTACAGTACTTATACTTATCAACTATCTCACTTTTGCATGAATTTTGCACTTAAAACCCTTTACCTTTCTTACTTGGGACTTTCATCGAGCACCGTGCGTGCCCTTAATCCCAACCTCATTTTTTTTGGGACTTTTCAAAAATTAAATCTTATCATGCTTAGCTTACATAAACCAAATCTAAACCAATTAAATTTCTATCATGAGAAAACATGCATCTTTAAGAACTTAAAACACACGATAACCATAATCTTAAAGCATGCATCATAAAATATGGTTCTACAACAAGAACTTACATACGAAAACTACTCCTATTGCAGGTGAGTGATCTACTTACACTTATCTTGAAGAAAACTCACTAAATCGAGGTATAAACCTAGCGTAGAACTCCTCTCTTCTTCCTTGTGAGAAACCTCCACTCTTTGGCCCTAGGGAGAAATCCTAGATTCTCTCTACTCAAGGGGAAAGAGAAGAAGAAGAAGAAGAACTCCTTGGCTTCCTCTGTTTTCGCAGCCCCTCCCTCGCCCTCTTCTGGCACGCAGCCACCAACAAGCCCTAATCCCACTTACGTGACTTAAGCGGGGTTAATATATCTCTTAATGAAAAGGCCTAACTACCCTATAACATTATTTCTCTCCATCCTTTTCTGTGCTTGATACCCCTGGCCTTCCGGTTAGCCGAGCCCGCTAAGGGCTTTGGCCAGCCGCATGGTCGCGAGGTCGAACCTCTCCGCGACCATTAATTAATTTTTTTCTAATTTTATTCCGAAAAATACTAGAAAAATTCCTAAAAATCCATAATACTATCAGAAAATTATTGGGTATTACATCCTCGCCCACACCACAAAAGGGAGAGGAAAACCCCCCTTTTGTCCAGTGAGAGCCAGCCACCGAGAGGAGGAGTAGAGGAGAAGAGAGGATGAAGGAAGAAGAAAAATTCTTCTTCCTCCCTTGCCGCGTGCCCTAGGAGAGAGAAGGGAGAGAGAGAGGGAAAGAGGGAGAAGAGAAAAGCCTTGGGTGGATGAATAATTGGATTAGCCTTTGTTTCTTGATTCCATGGGGTATATATAGGGCTAAGGTAGGGACCATGAGGAGGAGTTGGGTCTTGGCCCGCTAATGGATCCAAATCCGATCCATTAATGAAGATCCATTCCACTAAAGGATCTTCATTCAACTTCCTCACCAACCCCCATATTTTTATATGGGCTTCACCTATTATGAGTACATCCATCTCCCCGTGTTTAAGATATTGAATGTTCATTGATTAATTTAAATTACTGATTAATTAATGGTCGCGAGGTCGAACCTCTCCGCGACCATTAATTAATTTTTTTCTAATTTTATTCCGAAAAATGCTAGAAAAATTCCTAAAAATCCATAATAATATTAGAAAATTATTGGGTATTACATCCTCGCCCACACCACAAAAGGGAGAGGAAAACCCCCCTTTTGTCCAGTGAGAGCCAGCCACCGAGAGGTGGAGTAGAGGAGAAGAGAGGATGAAGGAAGAAGAAAAATTCTTCTTCCTCCCTTGCCGTGTGCCCTAGGAGAGAGAAGGGAGAGAGAGAGGGAAAGAGGGAGAAGAGAAAAGCCTTGGGTGGATGAATAATTGGATTAGCCTTTGTTTCTTAATTCCATGGGGTATATATAGGGCTAAGGTAGGGACCATGAGGAGGAGTTGGGTCTTGGCCCGCTAATGGATCCAAATCCGATCCATTAATGAAGATCCATTCCACTAAAGGATCTTCATTCAACTTCCTCACCAACCCCTATATTTTTATATGGGCTTCACCTATTATGAGTACATCCATCTCCCCGTGTTTAAGATATCGAATGTTCGTTGATTAATTTAAATTACTGACAATTTTAATAAATCAACTTCTAACTCCTTGACTAGTACCACTCAACCTTATCATCATGTTGGATCAAATCCACCTACAGGGTTTAATATGATGAACCTTATGAGCTCATCAAGGGGGCATCATCATCCCGACTGACCAGGACACAAATTTCGTCAATAATCAATGACACACCATATATTTAATATTATTTCTCAACTTACTGGGCATCTTGATTTAACAGAATAAATCTTACTCATTGGTAAATCAAAGAAATAAAATACTAAATATACATGCCCGTTATTATATCGGGATTTAGAGATTATACTTCATAATAATCCGAGGTCTGATCCAATTATAAAGTCAGTACAAATTGGATCGCCTTTATTTTGGTCTTGCTCAATGCACATAAAGCACACTAGTGTAATTCTATGGTCAAGACAAACCACACCTAATTACACTACAACCATCCCGATGGTTTGTCCAACTCCATCTCGGTTGTGAGCCTCTACTTATACAATGCAAGAGACTGATAACACGATCTTCTATGTGTCTCCACACACCATATTATCTACAATGCAAAGTATGAGACTGTTATGCATATACTAATGTAAACATGCAACTGTGTTGTCGTGATTTTCATTCAAAATGTAGATGTTTTATATAAAAGAACAAGTCTTTTAGTATACATCTAACATGTGACAGCCTCTGAGGCAGCCAAGGAAGCTGTATGGCTCAGGAACTTTTTGATGGACTTGGATGTGATTCCTGGTCTGCCCAGAGCTATCACAATTTATTGTGATAACAATGGTGCAATTGCAAACTCGAAGGAACCACGAGCCCATAAGGCGAGTAAACACATAGAGCACAAGTACCACCTGATACGAGAGATTGTAAAATGAGAAGAAGTTGTTGTCGCCAAGATTGCATCAGAGGGCAACCTGGCGGATCCTTTCACTAAAGCTCTTCCAGCGAGAGCTTTTGATAGACATGTAGAGGATATGAGAGTCAGATGTATGACATTGTGATGGCAGCATAGTCTTTTAGAAGTGGGAGATTGTTAGGATGTATACTAAAAGCCTAGCTTTTGTATAGGCATCTACATTTTGAATGAGAATCACATGATCATTGTTTGCATATTTATATTGGTTATTTATGTGCATATTGTATGATACTTTACATTGTAGATAATATGGTGTGTGGTGTCACACAGAAAATCATGTTATCAGTCCCTTGTAGAGTATAAGTAGAGGCTCACAACCTAGATGGTTTTGGACAAACCATTGACATGGTTGTAGTATAATTTGGTATGAGTTTATTTTGACCATAGAATTACACTAGTACACTTTGTGTGTGTTGAGCATGACCGATATAGAGGTGATTCAATTTATACTGACTATATATTTGAATCAAACCTTAGTTATTATGGAGTGCATGCTCTTAATCCCGATATAATAACGGGCACATGTAATTAATATTTATTTCTTTGATTTACCAATGGGCTAGATTTATTTGTTAAATCGATAGGCCCGATAAGTTGGGAAAAAATATTATTTATATGGTGTGCCATTGATTATAGAAGGAAACCGTGTCCTGGTGAGTGAGGTTGATGATGTCCCTTTTTGGAGCTCATAAAGCTCATCATGTTAAATCCTGTAGGTGGACTTGGTCCGACATGATGATAAGGTTGAGTGATACTACTCATGGAGTTAGATATTAATTAATTAAATTGTCTGTAATATAATTAATTAATGGACATTCGATATCTTAAACACAGGGAGATTTTGTACTCATAATATGTGGAACCCATATTTAAATATGGGGGTTGGTGAGGTAGATCAATGGTGATCCTCTAGTGGAATGGATCATCATTAATGGATTGGGCTTTGATCCATTGGGTGGCCAAGACCCAACTCCTCCTCATGGTCCGTATTGTAGCCTATATATAACTCATGGAGTCATGAGACAAAGGCATCCAACACATAACACTACCCTACAACTTCTCTTTTCTCTCCTCTATTCCTCTCTCTCTCTCCTAGGGTTGCTTGTGGCCGGCGGCTAAGGGAAAGGAAGGGGGTGGCGCAAGGGCTTAGGGAAGGAAGAAACTCATCCTTTCTTCCTCTTCTCTTCATCCCTTTTCTTCTCTTCTTCCATGGAAGTCTCGGCAGCAAGTGGGGAAGGGAATAGGTGGCGCCACCTTGGCTTGAAGGTGGCTGGCGGCGAGCAAGGAAGTGAAGTAGGTGGCGGCTTGGGATTCAAGGAAGAGGAAGGGACACAAGCAAGAGAAGGAGCTTTTTATCCCTTGGTGGCCGACGGCAACCTCCTTGGAGGTTATGGTCCCGCGGCTACAAGGAGAGGAAGGGGAGACTCTCTAGGGTTTCGACCAAGCTAGGGAGAAGGAAGGTGTTACATTGGTGGCTTTGGTGACTTCGGTTCTTGGTAGATCGTCGCCCACACGACGTCCAAGAAGTGGTGGGGTCATACAGTCTAAGATCGCGAGGTAAACAAGAAGGTATAATTCTTGTTTGCTTCCTTTTGATCTAGTTTGTTTAATTATCATTTCATGTTAATTATTATTTAATTAATTGTCATGTACCCCGATGATAAACACAAAAATCGGTGATCCACTCATCGTCTATTCCGCGGCTAATTGGTTGGACAAGTTTGATTGCTAGAACAATATGTTTGTTCAAGCGGTCGCTTGAATCGGTTAGCTCGATGATGAGTCGGTTGTTTGGGAAATAGTTATCCATTCGGATTGAAGTTTTTAATCCGGGGACATGGAGAGGTTTCCCATGCGCAACTAGGAATCCAACAGTAAATAATATTATTTCTCAATTTACCGGGCCTATTGGTTTAATAAATAAATCTCATCCTCTTGGAAATCCAAGAAATAGATATTAAGTACATGTGCTCGTTATTATATCGGGATTTAGAGCATGTACACCATAATTTCTGAGGTCTAATTCAATTATATAGTCAGTATAAATCGAATCACCTTTAAGTCGGTCCTGCTCAATACACTCAAAGTGTACTAGTGTAATTCTATGATCAAGATAGACCAATACCAAATTACACTACAACCATGCCAATGGTTTGTCCAAAAATGTCTCGGTTGTGAGCCACTACTTATAATCCACAAAGAACTAATAACATAATTTTCTGTGTGACACCACACACCATGTTATCTATAATGTAAAGTATCAGACAATATGCACACATATAATAAATATAAAATGCAAACAATGATCATGTCATTCTCATTCCAAAATGTAGATGTTCATACAAAACTAGGCTTTTAGTATACATCCTAACAGTGGCAACCTGCCAGCTCAGCCTCTCACCTGCTAGAAACGCCTCAACACAGGCGCCTGTTACCTGTCAGGCGCATTGTCTCTCGGGCGCCTAAACCCTTTCAGGCGCCTGGGATGCAACAACTACTCCCTTTCACTCCTGCAACCAGGGTTAGTCCAAGAATAGTATAATATTATTAATAAATTCATGCATAACAGCCGGAGTTGTCTTGGTTTTGACTTTGGATTTTAAAATGAAACCCTAGGTCGAACCGACGCCTACTGTTCTCTCTTTCGGGGAACGCGTCCTCACCTACTCCTCTCAGGAGAAGTTACCTTTTGCCAACCGGCTCCTTCGGTTGGACTTTTGCTCGATCTCCGAGACTGTCGGATCTCGAGACATCCGTAACTTGACCCACCTCTACTTTTGTCCGTAATCCTCGCTTGGATATGACTCCTTCCCGATCTTCCAGATCAAAACTTCGATGCCCAATCCATGACCAGGACTTCTTGCCCAACCCTTGGCCAGGTCTTCTTGCTCAACCCTGCAGGTCAAGACTTCGTGCCTAGGTAAACTGGGATTTTCCTACACACTTGGTAAATCCATTAGATCGCAATATAAACTTAACTTTGAACCGTTTGCCATTATCAAAACCAGGTTCGATCTGGTGCTTCCAGCACCAACAATCTCTCCCTTTTTGATTTATGGCAACACAGTTCAAAAGTTAAGTTAAAAACAAACATGAAAATGATACATCGTAGTTATCGACTGGATGAAAAGAAATTTCTACTCTCCCCCTTGATTAGTACTCTCCCCCTTTTTCCTTAGAATATTTTTCAATATTTTTGAAAAACTTAGCAAAAATTTGACATATTGCATAAAACTCCTTTTGATGGAAACTCTCCCCCTGAAGCTTTTGAAAATATGCAATTTTTCTATTGTGAAAGTTTTTCCTAAGTAAAAATAATTTTAAATTTTTGAAAACTTCTGAGTAAAAGAAATTCTTGAGAAAAATAATTTTTGAAAGCTTCTAACATAAAGCTTTTCTCAAACAGAATTTTCTAAAAAGAGTTTAATTTAAGAAACATTTTCTCAAAAAATTTTCAGAAACAAGGTTTTCCTTTAAATTTTACTTTTTAGAAAAAGAAGGGAAAATAATTTCAACTTGAATTTTTCGAAAATGTGATTTTGAGGGAAGAAAGAATTTTTACTTTTTCGAAAAAAGATTTTGAGGGGAAAAAATTTTTAACTTTACTTTTTCTAAAAATGATTTTGAGGGAGAAAAAAAATTTTAACTTTACTTTTTCTACTCTCCCCCTTTTCCATATATCAAAAAAAAATGAAAAATATGTTTGACATGAAAGAAATAGTTGTGTATGAGAGCCTACTTGCTTTGTAAAAACAATAAAAGAAATTGACCAGTAACAAGTAATAGAAATGAACTAAGTTTGACCCAAGTAATAAGTTTTGAATCAGTTATCAATCTAGTGAGTCCAAGAAAGAAAAAATATTGCATAAAAAATGGATTAAATTAATTTCCTTCGATCCCTGTCTAACCCAGTTTGCTACTCACTAACTATTATATAACAGCAGCTTTCACTTGGGTTAGTCAAGTTAAGTAGTCTGATCAAGTTAGACTTTCTAAGCTTGAATACTTAACTTGATTGCTGTTCAATTGTATTTCTCCCCAACCACTCTTGATGCACTGACTTAAAGCATCTTGAGTCAAGGCATAGACCTAAGCATCTCAACCCAATCTAGGTTATCAATCAAGGTACCCTAATGTGCTTGTGAGATGCTAGCTTCTAGATCTATAGGAGCATGCCATGCTAGGGTTAAGTCCTAATCTAAGTCCATTTCATAGAAAAATCTAAGTTTTTGAAGGGGGTAATTTTTTATAAAATACTAAGTCAGAAAAACATTTTTAAAAACAAATTTATAAGATAATAAAATAGTTTTAAAAAATAGTCCTATTCTACTAAGCACATTCCAAGAGATAATCAACTCAGAGTGCATAAATCTAAAGTAGATGATACAAATAAGGAAAGTCAGAAAACAAATCCCTAGTACAGCATCAAGCTAAGACGATGAGCCCAGATGCCAAGAAGGGCCTGGATACCATGAATGAAGCATGGACATAATGTCCTCATGTTGGGCTTGGTCTGTTGTGAGCCTTTTATCATGTCGGGCCTGAAGGGCATCCATATGGTAGATGTGATGGGCCTCCATCTCCTCTTGAAGACTATGAACCTCCATCTCTATTCGTGTGAGGCGCTAGTCTGTAGCCATCGGAGGGGGTGGTGGTGGAGACTCCCTCAGCTGCTCCTCGATCTGGGCGGTGACATCTGCTACATTGAAGTCCACCTCGTCGTCCGAGTCGACCTAGGGTGGAGCCCTCGTCGTCTCCATGATATGACCCCGGTCGCCGAGATATCTACAGCGGCTAGGGAAAAGTTCCTAATTCCTATTTCGTCAAACTCAGTCATCGTGATGATCTCTCTGATAGAAACATCACGACTGTAATGATGGAAAAGTGCGATTAGGATGTGATAATAGGGTGTCCTCACTCTAGAGTGAGTGGAGATGCTAGAAGCATAGATGATCGTCTGGAACATATGTAGATCGATGTCTATGTCCAGACGGTGGATCATCGCGTAAAGTAAGAATGTGTGAATGGGTCATATAACCGCTACATCCTGTGATGTAAGGGGAAGAATGCAGCGGACCAGGACTCGATAAAGGGAATAATCCTAGATGTGCAGATCGACGAATCAAAAATTCTGCATCGTCAGATCTCTCACACCTCCAAAAAAATAAGAGTAGAGAATGTCGAGGGTAATGTGTGAGTACGGAGCAGAAAAGATAAGATCCATAGGAGGATAGCAAAAGAAGGTGGATTGAGAGGGTCATAGTCCAAGAAATCTATTAAGCAAAGAAGGATAAATGGTAAGTGGAAGGGTCTGAACAGTAGTATTATAGCAGAAGTCATTGACTTTGATCAAGTTGTTATAAAACTAGACACACAAAGTCACGTTTATGGTACTATTACAGTATACTAATCGTTCTAGTTGGTAGAAAGTAATAACATCTATGGCAGTGGGACAAGATTGGGTAAAGAAACCCCTGTTCAGATAGCCGGTCTTTAAGGGTTTGTACGTAGTGGTAGCAAACTTATTAAAAGGCTAGGCTCGATACTGTAGGACCTGTGCCGTCGATAGAGGGTGAGGGTGAATATCGACCGTAAAAATCTCACGCGGAAACTTCATAGAAAGCTTGGATCGTTCTAGACTTAGAACGTTAGTAGCACAGCGGAAAAGTAAATACAGAAAAATAAAAGCAAGACAGACACGCAGGGATTTATTTACTTGGTTTCCGACCCCCCAGGGTCAGTACGTCCAAGGCCTATGTACTCGGCGTGAGTCCACTATTAGTCTCCTTTCCAGAATTTTCGAAGGCGGAGAGAACCCGTCTTACAGTTGATAATTACAAGAAAGAATATTGAAAATTAAGTGTGGAATTAAATAAAATCAAACCGAACAAAACAAAGTCTGAAGCTCGGCCGATCTGGACCTCCGAAGTGTCGCGCACTTCCTCCTGGAGCCTCCCGGTCGTAGAGCCTCATCTTTAGTGTGTTGTCGTCGGTTAGAATGATCAGAATAGCACTTGGCAGTTGTGTTTGAAGCAGAGGGGTCGAAGCCCCTTATATAGGCTTCATACGGGCGCCTGATACGTTGGGGGCGCCCCTATGAACTCGGTCAAACCTTATCCCTGCGCTGAACTCGCCGCAGCTAATAAGATCTCTGACCAGGGCGCCTGGGACATCCCGAGCGCCTAAGGAAGGCTTATCTTGTGTTTCGACCTCGAAACAGCAAAACAACTTTCAACTTGGTCGGCCGTATCATCTCGGGCGCCCGAATGGAAGCATATTCTGCTTCTTCATGAAACTGCATTGTTTACTCTTTGGCTTGGGCACCCCCATGATCCTGGGCACTTGGCTTCAAGGCATTCAACCCAACACTGGGTTTTACACACTGATCTGGGTGCCCCCATCAGTGGGGGCGCCTGGGTTGGCTGCTTTCCAGCCTTTCGCCTGCTTTGTCTCTGGTTCTTTGTACCTGTAAGATACACAAACACAAAGCACATATACATACAATGTTAGCCTTAAGGACTTGGTTCGGACTTCAGATTTCCATGAAACCCTAGGTCGAACCGACGCATGTTCTCACCCCCGAGAACGCGCCTTTCACCTACTCCTCTCAAGAGACGGTTGACACCCAGTCCTTCGGGTGAACTTTTGCTTAGCTTCCGATACTTCTGAACCTCGAGACGCCCGAACCCTGACCCGTCTCTACTTCTATACTTAGTCATCGCTCAGCTAAGTTGCTCAGTCCCTCGGACCAAGACTTCATGCCCAAACCCTAAGTCTAGGACTTCGGTGCCCAACCCTCGGCCAGGTCTTCTTGCCCAATCCTCGACCAGGACTTCGGTTGTAACGCCCGCCTTTCTCCCACACCTCGTGGTGTGGCGAGATAGGCGTCGTTACGCTAAACATACATGTAAATAAAAAAAACAACATCTTAATGCAGCGGAAACATTTTTTTTTCTAAACATGCTTTTAATCATGCAACTAAATACATGGAACATTTATACATGACATCATATCATAACTTAACCATTCCATGACTTATTCACAATCATCATAAGCAGTATGTACTTATCCATAAACGTAGCATCATAAGTCTTAAGTCACCCATTAATCATAACCATAAAACGTAGCATAAAATTTAAGAAAACATTGTTACACCCAAGACATGCATTATGTGAGAATATAAGAATCTTTTGCCAAGTCACTGCTACACACACACATGCTTCTGCCTCTCCTGCGGCTTCCCTTAATAGCCTCTTGCTTGATCTGCGGTACGAGGAAAATAAAACTATAAGCACATAGGCTTAGTAAAACCCTTTCCTACTCACTAAAACCATACGTCACTTAAACATAAACATATCAAATATCTCACATAGCGTAACTTCGAACATAAACATAAGCATAGTCATGGCATAAGTCATAAGCATATGAACGACTAACATAGCATGATTCCTAACATCACCATAGATCTACAACCTACTTAACATGACATAAATCTTAACATACATGAGCATAAAACATACATACATGACATGAAACATACTTATACTTGACATAATTCCTAACATACATGAACATAAGACATACTTATCATAACATAATTCTTAGCATACATGAACATAAGACATACTTATACATGACATGAAATATGAGCATAAACACAAGCATAAAATATACTTACCTTGGCGCGATGCATAACATGGATGTATGAATGAGTCTAATGCATTTACTACATAAAGATGCTTAGTTTTGAAATCATACTTTTAAATGCTTTAACATAAACATAACATCATTGGGGTCCCCGGCTTGTACCACATACATATATCATAAGCGCGCATCCCTAAGTAAATATGAGGTAGCTAGCCTCAACCTACTAGGGTAAGGACAGCATAGTCGGTAGTCCTAGAACCGGGGCGTTCTTAAGGTGCCCATCCCTATTGCACAGCTTCGGTAGTGCCAGAACCGTGGACATCTTCAGTAGTCCAGAACCGGGGCGTTCTTAAGGTGCCCATCCCTTGGACCCTTACTTCGGTCCGGTACAAGCCTCATACATAAAAATAAACATGCATGCTTCATCATTCATACTTGTCATTCATACTTATCATTCATACTTATTTCATATCATCGTCATGCCTTCATCATTCATACTTATCATTCATACTTAAGGCATAACCATCACCTTCATTCATACTTATCATTCTTTATTCACATAATAGGACATACATGCATAATCATGGTTCTAGTCATAACCTTATCCGGGTTCATCAAGCTTGCATGATCATGATACATAATAAACATACACCTCATACATGATACATTTCATCTAGCATGCATAATCCTAGTATTCATCATAAGACATGGATGATAAGCTACATATAAACCTAACACCTACTACTAGGGTTCATAGCATTCATCATAAAACATGTATATATCTTCATGAATCATAAATTCATTATAAGCATTTATCAATATTCATGCATCATTATATTTATCATAACCTACTTCTACATCAATTACATGCATTCATGGCATATGATCTAAATATTCATGATTAAAATATAACCTAACATTAACCATACAAAGTCATGTTATATAACACATAAACTAGGATTTTAGTCACATGGAGGCCCTTACATCATGCTTAAAAATGTACTAGCATCATTGTAACTTATAACATGCATTCTTGAGACCCGAACCCAAACCAAACCCTAAGTTTGGGGTCTTGGCCGAAACTTGAAGGAGATCTAAATTCATAGAAAATTTTCCTAGGTTAAGATTAACATCCTATACCTTGCATATCATACCATGGAAGACCAATTTAACCTTTGATTGGACTTAACACTAATCCCTAGCCCTAGTACATGACTTGGCCGAAACCTATAAGGGTAACAAACCCATAGAAAATTTATACAAATCACTACTTTCATCCATACTATATCATAGCAAGACATACTAAGCATGCTTGGAGAATTGAAGATTAAACCTAGGTCTAATCTTGAAAGTGGCCGAAACCCTAAGGGGTTCTTAGGGTGCCCTAAAACTTCAAACATCATGCTTTTATACTTCACCTATCATAGATAACCATTTGCAAATATAAATCAAGTCTTTAACATGATTTCTAGCCCAAAATATGCCTTGGCCGAAACCTTCATGAGCCCTTTTCATGGATTTTTTTCCAACATATCATGCCAATAAGACTTAGATCATGACATATAACTTTGAAAGCTATCATACCACAGGTGATAGGGATTTACCTTTCTTGATCTTGCTTACAAACTTCGAATAAAAGATAACAAGAGAACCTCCTTATCTCTAAACTCTCCTTAGTCCTTGTATCCTTTTAGGGGGGCCTTAGATCTTCAAGATGGGGCTTATGTGAATTTTTTCCAAGGGGGAAGAGGGCTTGAAGTTTTGACTAGAAGGGGAGGAACAAGAAAATGAAGAGGAGAAGGGAAGTTGTAACTTCCTTGCCACCTTTATACCACTTTAAAATGGGTAAATGAAGAGTCATGATGTCTCTTCTCTTGGTGACTCTTCATCTTTCCCAAGCCTTAACTATGATCCACTTCATTCCCTCATAGCACTCCCTTGCTAGGTGAATTGGTTAGTGCATGCTTGGTTGTACAAGAGGTCCAAGGTTCAATTCTTGGTGCATGCACTAATTTTCTATTTTATTTTTTTTTAATTTATTTCCTATTATTTTCAAAAATTCATTAAAAATTCCCCCATAATTATGTTAATATTTTTTATTAAAATCCATCTATTTTTATATTAAATTCTACCTAAAAACCACCCATAATAATGGCACTAGCAAGCCCCTATAAGGCCCCTTAGTACTTAGTTTCTCAATTTAAATGAGAAAACCATGGGTTTTAGGCTAAGGTTCGTACTAATATTTCTAGGCCCTTCGGAAAATTATCTAGACAGGCTTAATATTTCAAAGAAAATATTAAGAGAATTTTCCGGGTCGTTACAATCCCCCATACCTCTTGAAAGTTCGTCCTCGAACTTAGAATAGCTCCGGGTACTTGCGTCTCATCTCGTCCTCGCGTTCCCAGGTAGCCTCCTCGAACTGCTGACTTTGCCATAGGACCTTGACTAAGGGCACCTCCTTATTCCTTAGCTTCTTGACCTCCCGATCCAAGATCTGGATAGGTTGGCTTTCATAACTTAGGTCCTCCTGAACTGGTACCGCCTGTGGCTCAATCACTTGGTCCATGTTTGGAAGACACTTCTTAAGCATTGACACATGGAACACATTATGAATAGCTGACATTTCCTGAGGCAGCTCCAGTTCGTACGCCACTTTGCCGACTCTTTTCAGTACCAGGTACGGTCCCACATATCGCGGACTCAATTTCCCTTTCTTCCCGAATCTCGTTATCCCTTTCATCGGAGCCACTTTAAGGAATACCAGATCCCCAATATTGAATTCCAGTGGTCTACGCCTGACATCTGCATAACTTTTCTGTCGACTCTGTGCAGCCTCTATCCGTCATCGAATGGTCTGTATAGCTTGGGTGGTGTCGTCGATGAGATCCGTCGTAAGCCCCATCGCCTTCTTTTCACCACCTTCGTACCAATAGATTGGAGACCTACATCTCCTCCCGTACAAAGCTTCATAAGGTGCCATGCCGATAGTAGCTTGGTAGCTATTATTATAGGCGAATTCCGCTAAACATAAATATCGGCACCAACTCCCTTTGAAATCCAGAGCACAAGCCCGTAACATGTCTTCCAGCACTTGATTCACCCGTTCGATTTGCCCGTCAGTCTGAGGATGAAAAGCTGTGCTGAATCGTAATTTGGTGCCGAGGGACTTCTGGACACACTCCCAAAAACGTGAAGTAAAGCGACCATCCCTATCTGAGATGATGGTCTTGGGAACTCCATAAAGTCTGATTATCTCCTTAGCATATAATCGGGCTAGTGTCATTAATAACTCCATGATATAATTATATGCATATATCATAATTATATCCTTATTTTACTTATGGGTAATCCTAATAATAGTATGCTTCCAAAATATTAGTTCTCAATCTGAGTTACGAATTATATTAGTTGTATGGTTATTATAGAATAGGTGAGATCCTATTTATTATATTACCATAAAATATCTTAAGGTAATCTTATATATTATATATAAGATAACAGTGAAATATTCGTTGATAATACCAATATTTTTAATTAGTATGAAAATATAGTGGACCCATAATCTATAATAAGTGTTAATACAATTAGGACCCTACCCTATGCGTCCCAACCTAGGTTATACCGTATGACTTATACCATTAATTATATCAGTATTAGTATCACAAGGTTATGATAACATATGCTTATAATATGTGACTAAATAAGGTTTAGTATAATAAATTGGCCGCATAAGTTAGATATGATATAGAAACCACATAATGTATAAGTTATACCATAGGTTATCCTACATAAGTATAAATGGCTAAGGCATATAATTGGTATAATACCCATTATGTGATAATACATACCACATGGCTATAAACATACGATCATGTATATAGTATCATGAACATATGTATAACGATAGCTATATGAACTCCCTATATTACCTGAGCAAAAGTATTACACATGTTAATCGTATACTGTTTCTCAGATACCATTCATAATTATTGGGATAATACTCATAATCTGAATGTATTATGAATAGTAAGCATAATATGGTACCTATTAATGCGTAATATATATAAGTTCATATATATTACATGGTTATTGCCCATAACATATAGGTATATTAATCCCATTATACCTATATTGGGATTAAACTCCAATAGGTTACTTAGGAATACATGTACAACCTGTATTGCCCACTATAATTATGCATACCATATATGGTGGGTATAATATGGTATCATATGTTATACCATAACATATGATTAACATAAATATATTAGTCATATTACCTATATATTATTACACTCATCCCTAGGTGTAATAATGCTTAATAGTATGGTTACATATTGACATAATACTAGTAGTGTCATTCCAAGCTATGTAGGTAATGTAAAATACCTGGTATATATTTACATATATCGTTAGAATCATATATGTACAATATTATCCCATAATGTACCGGAGTACCTATTACGATACTCATATATATGGTATTATATTATATGAGTATCATATCACCTGTATAATATAGTATATACTCGTTCATATGTATGTATACTAAGGCGTTACCCTTTGTGACATTATATGATGTACGTCTATGCTATGGCATGTATAATGGCTACATATTATAATATGCTATTATAATTAGGTATTAAATATCTTATACCATAATGTATTATAACATACTTATAATACTTATCATATGTTGTATATAAAAAAAAAATTAATAAGTAAGGGTCCCATGTACGGTAATTAGATATTTGAACATATGTGGTTAACACCTTAATATGTTAACCACATAAGTACGTATCTTGTGTGATACTTATAATGTATCATACCATAATGCTTATATGTACTAATACCTAATGTGTTTACAAACATATTAGGTGGATTTTTTTTTTTAAATCAATAAAAGAAAGTATCGTTCATGTTCACATATCTTACAAGTACTTGCCATTATCTATCATAAGACACCATTCATACTTGCATATTCTAGAAACATAACATATCATAAGAGTGCTTACTATCATAAAATATACCGGAAGGTACTTACTTGGAAGCGGCAGGAAGGAGGCTTGATGTGTGTGTAGTGAGATGACAATGGCTCTGATACCAACCTGTAACGCCCGCCTTTCTCCCACACCTCGTGGTGTGGCGAGATAGGCGTCGTTACGCTAAACATACATGTGCATAAAAAAAACAACATCTTAATGCAGCGGAAACATTTTTTTTTCTAAACATGCTTTTAATCATGCAACTAAACACATGGAACATTTATACATGGCATCATATCATAACTTAACCATTCCATGACTTATTCACAATCATCATAAGCAGTATGTACTTATCCATAAACGTAGCATCATAAGTCATAAGTCACCATTAATCATAACCATAAAACGTAGCATAAAATTTAAGAAAATATGTTTACACCCAAGACATGCATTATGTGAGAATATAAGAATCTTTTGCCAAGTCACTGCTACACACACACATGCTTCTGCCTCTCCTGCGGCTTCCCTTAATAGCCTCTTGCTTGATCTGCGGTACGAGGAAAATAAAACTATAAGCACATAGGCTTAGTAAAACCCTTTCCTACTCACTAAAACCATACTCACTTAAACATAAACATATCAATATCTCACATAGCGTAACTTCGAACATAAACATAAGCATAGTCATGGCATAAGTCATAAGCATATGAACGACTAACATAGCATGATTCCTAACATCACCATAGATCTACAACCTACTTAACATGACATAAATCTTAACATACATGAGCATAAAACATACATACATGACATGAAAACATA
>JAGFNQ010005350.1:392044-415531 GCA_024364735.1 Boesenbergia rotunda
TGAATGCTCAACTCAAGCTTGAAATTTGTCGTTTGATGTTTTGGGTTTTCAAATTAAAATGGGGGTTTGTTTTGCAATAAGGAATGAAAATACAGTTGAAACAGAATGAACTCAGCTAAAGTAGAAATTAATTAGAAAATTGTGAAAACTAAACTTAACCTATTTGAAAACTGAGCAATTAAATTTGAAGCTAATAGATTGAAATTCAATGACTAAAATTGAATGAAGGAAAGCTTAAGATATGTAGCTAAACTGTAGGAATGTGAAAACTGAATCAAAACTTACTAAAGAAATAGGGCTAAAATGTAATATGGAGCAAAACAGAATTGAAATGTAAATGGGGCTAAATCCTCTTCCTGATCGGTCAACAAACCGATCAGATGCTTACCTGATCGGTCGTCAACCCGATCAGATGCTGTCTTGATCGGTCAAACAGACCGATCAGAATCTGTAATGAAAACTGATTCAGCTGAAACAAAGAAAGAAATGAATTCAGAAACGAAATTGAAACAATAGATCAAATCCTTCACCAAGAATTCCTTCTTGCCGTCACACAAGAGCCAGCTAGAAACCCTCTAGCTTGACAAATCAGCAAAGAAATTGACTCCCAAGATCGATTTGCGTTGACTTGATTCGTAGCTGAAATCTTCTCCCGATCTCTTCTCTCTTGATAAGCTGAATGGCGAAATTGGCTTAGGAACTCTCAGAAATCTTCGAAGAACCCCTCCGAGTTCTCTGATGGCTCCGATCGATGAAGACAGCGATCAAGCAAGGGATCGATCAACGAACGCAGCTCCGGCGAAACCCTCACCTGAGCTCCCTTTCGCTACTAGATTTGATTGCAAACTTAACCGAGAATCCTTCTCTACGATCTGGAATCTCGAGAAGAACTGGATCTGATGTGGCCGTGCAAGAAATGGAGAAGAAAACTGAAGAACAGACGAAGAACAGAGTGAATTCGCGACGACCTGAGCGCGGTGGAGAAATTTTTGATTTAACTTATCCCATTTGAATATGAACGGTTGTGATCAGCCTCGCCTCATCCAATGGTCAGATCGTCTTAGATTGAAGCCAAACCTTCCAGATCTCCATCAATGGTCAGGATCTTCCTCTCAGTAGCTTGGATCTTTCAGATCAGCAACGGATGGCTCAGATCTCCCTGCCTTTTGAATGGATGGTTTAGACTCCTCTTAAGCTTGATCCAACGGTCAGATGACTTCTGATTTGGCCCAAACATTCAAATCTGATTTGCGATCTTGATTAACTCTATCTTGAGCTCGGATTGATCAGAAGTTGACAGATGGCTCAGATCTCCCCGTTTCTTGATCAGATGACCCATATTAATCCAATGCTTGATCATCTTGATCCGAATCCAAGTCCGACTCAAACTTGATCCAATCTGATCTAGGTCTATGATCATTAAAAGCCTACAAAATTAGATTCAAATTTTAATGCCATAATATCTTAAATATAGAAACAATTTCATCCAAAATCAAAAATAGGAATAATTCATGGAACCTAGTGTAAATACAAGATTAAGCATATAAAAGGGATCAAAACATGGATTTGAGAGCCTAAATTGATCAACAAAATGGTAATTATCAACTCCCCCACACTTGCTCTTGGGCGTCTCGTACAAGCTAACTAGTAAACTAATCATGTACCCCTCTAGATTATTCTCAATCATAGTTAGAAATAATTGAAAGGAAATTACCTAGGGTTGTCAATTCTCAAAAATCTAAACTCAATGGACTAGAATTTTGTCCTTAGTTAACAACTTTCCTTCATGAATAATTGAGATGAATTAAACACACAAAGCCTCTCAAGGAAAATTTTAGTGGCTCTCTTCCTAAGTTCTACATTTTTGATGAAAATGAAGCTCACTCAAACACAATCATGGTTCTTGCACTACCATGAGCTTGCTTATGCTCTACTCTCCACCATCATTCTTGAATTGAATCCACACCTACAAAGGCTTATTTGAACAAGTTAAGAAATATGGAATGATAAAATATGAAATAGAAATGTAGTAGATGAAGAATGTAAGAAAGTGGAAGACTAGGATACTAAAGAATGCAACTAGATGAACTTTGCCCCTTTGATAGTATCCTCTAGTGAAATCAGAGCTTAAAATTGAGTAGGGAACAGACAGTGGCTCTGAAATTACTAAATTCAGTGATTCAACCTCTGCTGATCGGTCCAGAGACCGATCAGGCTTTCCCTGATCGTTCTGGCTCTGCTTCTGAACGGTCTGAACTGCTTCTGATCGGTCTGAGTGACCGATCAGACACCTCCCTGATGGGTCTGGAGACCGATCAGGGCACCAACAGAAGCTAAAACTGAGCAGAGTCTGATACTGATCTGCCGAGGCTCACTTCTTTTCAATCAATACTACATCTTAAATCCAACTAACTCCTTGTTCTCATCTTCCAATTCAGAAATCTACCCCATCTCCTAACACTTCATGTTTTTTTCTGTTTTTTTTTTCTCTTTTTCTTTTTCTTTTCTTTTAATCTGCTATTCTGTTTTTCAATCCTCCATTTCTGATTTTTTCTGCCATCTGTAATTCAGATTCCAGAGCTTCACAACTTCACAACTTGGAGCCTTTCATCATAATGGCGAGCTAAGTGCTCCACTTTCAATTTTCTCTTTGAAACCCAAACTTGGCACATTTTGCTTGTAGGTTGCCAAATGCTTCCTTCTTGTGTAGACTCTCATTTCTTTTCGGAATTTGCCTCATAAAACTTGAAACATCAAATTATAATCAAGAACTTAGATGTTCCACATGTAGCCTTCACTAACCAATTTTTGCAACTCATTCTTGATACAAAACTCCATCAAGTTGGCACACCTCTTCCTTCTAATCTTCATTTTCTATTTTTTCTATTTTTTTTTGAGTTGCATCCTTGATACTTCCCGTTGGATCGGAGAAAACGATAGAGGGGGAGTGAATATCGTTATAAAATTTTTGGACTAAGAAAGAGCAAATACGCAGCGGAAAATAAGGTAACGAAAAACAAGACAATAGACACGCAAGATTTATTTACTTGGTTCCCGACCCCCCAGGGTCAGTACGTCCAAGCCCTATGTACTCGACGTGAGTCCACTATTGGTCTCTTTTCCAAAATTTCCGGAGGCGGAGAAAACCCGTCTTACAGTTGATATACAAGCAAAAAGATATGAATTGAAATGCAACTTGAATTAAAACAAACCAAACAGAAACAGACGATCCGGCTAATCCGGAACTCCGAAGCGTCGCGCACTTCCTCTTGGAGCTTCCTTGGTCGCAGAGCTTTGCCTGATCATTTTGCTTCGCTCAGAATGGCTTAGAATGAATGTAGAAGTTGTGTCTGAAGCTGAGGGGTCGAATCCCCTTTTATAGGCTTCATACGAGCGCCTGTGTCGATGGGGGCGCCCTATAGGGCTCGGTCAAACCTTATCCCCGCGTCGAACTCGTCGTGGCTGATAAAACCTTTGACCTGGGCGCCTACATGAACTCGGGCGCCTGTATCATCCCGGGCGCCTGAATGGAAGCCTTATTCTGCCTTCTTCGACTAAGCCCACTTTTCTTCTTTGAGTTAGGCGCCCCCATTGATGGGGGCGCCCCCATCAATAGGGGCGCCTGGCTTGGCTGGTTTTCAGCCCTTTGCCTGCTTTGTCTCCGGTTCTTGGTACCTGCAAGATACACAAATACAAAGCAAATATACATACAATATTAGCCTTAAGGACTTGGTTCTGACTTCGGATTTTCACGAAACCCTAGGTCGAACCGATGCAAGTTCCCACCCCCGAGAACGCGCCTTTCACCTACTCCTTTCAGGAGACGGTTGCCACCCAGTCCTTCGGGTGGACTTTTGGTTAGCCTCCGATATTCTCGGATCTCGAGACATCCGAACCCTAACCTGTCTCTACTTCTGTCCTTAGTCATCGCTCAGCTAAGTTGCTCAGTCCCTCGGACCAAGACTTCGTGCCCAAACCCTAAGTCCAGGACTTCGGTGCCCAACCCTTGGCCAGCTCTTCGTGCACAATTCCTCGAACCAGGTCTTCGGTGCCCAACCCTCAGCCAAGTCTTCTTGCCCAGTCCTCGACCAGGACTTAGTGCCCAACTTCCGGTCAGGTCTTCGGTGCCCAGCTCTTTGCCAGCACTTAGTGCATAATCCATGATCAGGACTTAATGCCCAATTCTTTGAACCAGGACTTATTGCCTAGGTTTGCTAGGACATTCTTTCACTTTGGTTACTCATCTCTTAACTCCCCTTCCCTTGTTCAATGTATCACTGACTTAAGTATTTGTCAAACATTAAAACACTTAGAGGAGGACATCACTGATGCAACTTGCACCAGCACTTCCTTCATTCCTTTAGACTCATCAAAACAGATTGCCAACTATCTTTCAACAAGAAATAAACTTCCAAGATGAATCATTTCTTACCAAAACACTTCAAAACACTAGCCACCTCCCCCACACTTAGCTTTTTGACCGTCTCGGGCAAAGTAACATCAAGAAACAATCCAAAGCAACCAAGTCCATGGAGAATATGGTTACGAACAGAAAAATAGAGAAAGGAAAATAGAATATAGAATAGATCAACAAGCAATATTACAAAAATTGATATGAAAAAGGAAACAAAGTGATTCGCCTCTATAAATGTGGTCCAATCATAGAAATATAGTTTTGAAAGAACCTAAGCAAGTTCTAAAGTACAATCACATGTGTGTACCTCAAAATAAGGCCAAATCCTCACTTGGTAAAAAGAATCCATCTCAATTCATCAATCTAGAGTCTATAACTAAGTAGTACTCAAGTATCCAAGAATTTTCATCCATTGGCTCAAATCCTAAGTTTTAACAAGCAAATTTAACTCACTTTCAAAGGATTCTAAAATGATATAAAGAAAATCTAGATGAATACATTTATTCCAACTCATGCATGAAACAAGATGCCAAAAAGGATAAATTGGTATCTACAATGAATCTTTATTCATTGTACACTAGCTAAGCATTTATTAGCAAGAACTCACTTTAAAAGAAAAATTTACTGCTAGAAAACATAAAAATGATATTTACAATGAAATAAGAGTGCAAGAAGGAACAAACTCCCCTTTAAGTTGGGTAGATAGCACGGAGCATCCATCTCGGGAGAGTTATCCTCACATAATCAATATCATAGTACACTGCTCTCGCCCTCATCAACTTCGCATAAGTATGTCCTGGTGGTCGGAGACGATTAAGGTGCAAATTCCACTCTTGGGGTGAATTGCTACGAGTCAAAGTAAGCTCAACTCTTCCCACTATATGCTCTTTGGAAGTCCTTCCGGGAGGTTAGAGGCTATTTAGTTGGAGCACCCACTCAAGAAGTCTACGACACCCTGCAAAACCATGAGAAGGAAATACCTCCCGCACGCATGCAGGGTAAGAAAGAAATGAAATACAATCAGTCTCTACATAGAATGTATTAAGAAATGCATCGCATCCAATAAAATCAACCTTAGGTACCTCTATGAGTTTTCCTAAAAATTTAGAAGAAATACTTACCTTGTCGTGCTGAAAAATACCTGAAGGTTCTACAAGAGTAGATGTAACTATGGCCTCCTCCTGGTCAGGTAAAGGCTCCATCTCAGGCTCAGATTCTGGTGGGCGTACAACTAAAAGAGGTGATTCTTGGGTCCTTGCTCCCACTATGCATCCCTACACTTTCATACCTATCCTCTGAATCTCCTAATATGTCAATCAATATAGGTGATCCCTGGGGCTCAGTGCAATCTCCTACACCTATAGATTCGTCTCCTACTGCAAGTGAATCAGATACAATCTTCAACCTCCTTTATATCCAATGCATCCTCAGCCTCCTCTGAGCTAAAATATCCTCTATGAATACTAAATGAAACTCTATCAGTAAATAAATTTGCATCAACTAACTCATCTAATTTACCCATGCTCATGATAGAATGATCCTCTCTGGGTGCTGTGGGAAGGGTAAAGGGACCCTTGGTTCCTCCACTTGAGCCGAAACTTTTGGAAATGAGTCTTGAGCAGGAACTTCAATAGGTTTAGCTGTTGTAGGTGCACTTTTTCTACTGATTTCTTCTTCTTCTTCCACCAAAATTACATGATCAATAGAAGAAGGACTTAGGCTCGAACTAGGGTCACTTTCAACTGATGTAAAAGCCATTTCGAGGCTGTTCTGAGCTAGAAAACTAGTTGCTGTAAATTTTTTAGAAAAATCAGCCTTTTGACAATTTAAACTTGAAGCAACTTTCCCACTCCTCAAAGTTATGTCACTAACATTTCTCTTAGGATTAGGAGTAGCTTGAGAAGGTAATTGACTTGATCCCTGGGCTTGCATTTGATTCATCCCACTAGCTAGTTGGCCAATGTATCTTTCAATGTTTTGAAGAGTTGACTCATTCTTTTGTTGCCTTTGTTTTTGTAAAATTTGTTGTTGTTGTATGATTTGTTGCAACATCTCCTCAAGCCTTTGTTATTGTGCATTAAACTCACTAGAGTCCTCAAAGCCTCCTTGATTGACATCAAACCCATTAGAGTCCTCAAAGCCTCCTTGATTGGCATCAAACCCTTGTTGGCCTTGAAATGAAACATTAGGTTGCTGAAAATTATGAGTAGGCTATGAATTTTGAAAATGAAATTGTTGGGGTTGATAAAATGAATAATTGGGCTGTTATAATTGCTGAAAATTTACTTGAGAACTAGGTGGAAGTTGCTGAAAATTATGGTTTTGAAAACTCTGATTTTGGGGCTGAAATTGTTGATTGAAAAGCTGAAATTGCTGGGGCTGAAAATTTTAATTTTGAAACTGAAAATTCTGCTGATATGGTTGAAAAGATTGCTGTGAAGGTTGAAAAGATTGTTGGAAAGTCTGAATTGGTTGAAAACCTTGCTGATAATTCTGGAATTGTGAATAGGGTTGCTGAAAATTCTGAAAATACTGATATTCTGCCATGGGACTGCTTGAATGAGTAAAAAAATTTGCAATAACTTCTGAAACTCTTACTTGATTTTTTTCTAGCTCTGAAACTCTCCACCTGCAGTCCTGGTCATAAAACAAACAAATGGTAGCAAATGTATATAGAAAGATAAAGCAAATGAAATAGACTCAAAGAATATGAAAATAAGCACGAGCTCAAATTAAACAAACTCAACTAGTGTGCTCCCCGGCAACAGCGCCAAAATTTGATGGGCCCACAATCAGTGTCACGAATGAGCCTCAAATTTGAATTTATAAGTTGAACACCAGTAATCTCACAAAGCTAAATGTAGTATATAGGTCTCAAGTCGTATTTTTCCAAGGACTAGTTGTAAATGCTCAACTCAAGCTTGAAAATTATCGTTTGATATTTTGGGTTTTCAAATTGAAATGAGGATTTGTTTTGCAATAAGGAATGAAAATACAGTTGAAACAGAATGAACTCAGCTAAAGTAGAAATTAATTAGGAAATTATGAAAACTAAACTTAACCTATTTGAAAACTGAGCAATTAAATTTGAAGCTAATAGATTGAAATTCAATGACTAAAATTGAATGAAGGAAAGCTTAAGATATGTAGTTAAACTGTAGGAATGTGAAAACTGAATCAAAACTTACTAAAGAAATAGGGCTAAAATGTAATATGGAGCAAAACAAAATTGAAATGTAAATGGGGCTAAATCCTCTTCCTGATCGGTCAACAAACCGATCAGATGCTTACCTGATCGATCGTCAGCCCGATCAGATGCTGTCATGATCGGTCAAATAGACCGATCAGAATCTGTAATGAAAATTGGTACAGCTGAAACAAAGAAAGAAATGAATTCAGAAACGAAATTGAAACAACAGATCAAATCCTTCACCAAGAATTCCTTCTTGCCATCACACAAGAGCCAGCTAGAAACCCTCTAGCTTGACAAATCAGCAAAGAAATTGACTCCCAAGATCGATTTGCGTTGACTTGATTCGTAGCTGAAATCTTCTCCCGATCTCTTCTCTCTTGATAAGCTGAATGGCGAAATTGGCTTAGGAACTCTCAGAAATCTTCGAAGAACCCCTCCGAGTTCTCTGATGGCTCCGATCGATGAAGACAGCGATCAAGCAAGGGATCGATCAACGAACGCAGCTCCGGCGAAACCCTCACCTGAGCTCCCTTTCTCTACTAGATTTGATTGCAAACTTAACCGAGAATCCTTCTCTACGATCTGGAATCTCGAGAAGAACTGGATCTGATGTGGCCACGCAAGAAATGGAGAAGAAAATTGAAGAACAGACGAAGAACAGAGTGAAGCTAACGGTTAGATGACTTCTGATTTGGCCCAAACTTTTAGATCTTGATCTGCGGTCTTGATTAACTCTATCTTGAGCTCGGATTGATCAGAAGTTGATAGATGGCTCAGGTCTCCCCGTTTCATGATCGGACGGCCCATATTAATCCAATGTTTGATCATCTTGATCCGAATCCAAGTCTGACTCAAACTCGATCCAATCTGATCTAGGTCCATGATCATTCAAAGCCTACAAAATTAGATTCAAATTTTAATGCCATAATATCTCAAATATAGAAAGAATTTCATCCAAAACCAAAAATAGGAATAATTCATGGAATCTAGTGTAATTACAAGATTAAGCATATAAAAGGGATCAAAACATGGATTTGAGAGCCTAAATTGATCAACAAAATTGTAATTATCATTCATTCAGGCGCCTAGGAAGTCCAGGGCACCCTGGTCAAGAAGCTTATCAGCTGCGGCGAGTTCGGCACGGAGATGAGGTTTGACCATGCCCATTGGGGCGCCCCGGTGATCACAGGTGCCCGAATGAAGCCTATAAAAGGGGCTTCGACCCCTAGGCTCAAGACACAACTTCCAATCATGATTCTAAGCTTCCCATGTGACGACAAAGCTCTAACGACGAAGCTCTACGACCAGGAGGCTCCAGGAGGAACTGCACGGCACTTCGGAGGTCCAGATCGGCCGAGTTTCAGATCTTGTTTGTTCGGTTTGAATTTACAATTCCGTACTTAGTTTTATATATCTTTGATTGTAATTTTTACACTGTAAGATGGGTTTCTCTGCCTCCGGAAAGTCCGGAAAGGAGACCATTAGTGGACGGGTGTTCCCGTGCTTAGGCCTTGGATGTACTGACCCTGGGGGGTCGGGAACCATGTAAAATCCCGCGTGCACTGTGTTGTTGTTTGTTTTCTTCGTTCTGTATATTTTTTGCTGCACTAACTCTGAGTCTAGAATGAAGATCCAAAAAGTTTTCTTCGAAGATTTAACGGTCGATATTCACCCCCCCCCCCTCTATCGACGGCACCAGTCCTACACCCGTCGCTACCGCCACCCGTGCCGAAAGGGATGCTTACAAGAAGCATCAGGATGATGCACTTGTTGTATCATGCCTTTTGTCAAAGAGACAAAAGACTCTTCATATTCATGGGATGATTATAAAAGAGAGTCTAGTCATTTTGAATGACAAGTGACTGCTTTCCCCTCCTCTCTTCTTCTTCCTCATGGCCGAACCCCCTTTGGGGTTCTTGGTGGTTTTGTGAACTACCTCAAGTTGCTAGCACAACTAAGGTAGTTCTTCCCGAAGTTGAGAGATTGTGTCCGTGTGGATACGCATAGAGGCACGGACACTTGAACGTGCAAGAGATCCGGCGCATCTTGGACGAGCGGGATAAGCGAAAGGGCACGCTCCAAAGGTATACACTGTAGATAGATCTATTAGATAGATGAACTTTGTACGAGGTTTTCTTTCGCATGGATCGCTCAAGGATTCTTGTTTCCACTGCGTTTTGTGTTTATGTCGCCAGGAGAACCCAACAAAGATCCTCTTATGGTGGCCGGCGGCAACTCCCTAGTATATATCCTAACAATCTCTCACTTATACTAAAAGACTATGTTGTCATCACAATGTCATACATTTGACTTCCATACCCTCCACATGCCTATCAAAAGCTCTCGCTGGAAGGGCCTTAGTGAAAGGATTTGTCAGGTTGTCCTCTGATACAATCTTGGAGACAACAACCTCTCCTCGCTTTACGATCTCTCGTATCAGGTGGTACTTGCGCTCTATATGTTTGCTTGCCTTATGGGCTCGTGGTTCCATTCAGTTTGCAACTGCACCACTATTATCACAATAAATTGTGATAGATCTGGGCAAATCACGAATCATATCCAAGTCCATTAATAAGTTCCTGACCAAACAGCTTCTTTGGCCACCTCAGAGGCTGCCACATACTCAGCTTCCATGATGGAGTCCGCCACGCATTTCTGCTTGACACTCCTCCACACTATGACTCCACCTCCTAAAGTAAACACATACCCCAAGGTAGACTTACTTTTATCCCTATCTGATTGGAAGTCTGAATCCGTATAACCTACAGGGAGTAATTGATCTGCCTGGTAAACTAGCATATAATCCCTAGTCCTTCTCAAGTACTTCAATATATGATTTACCGCAATCCAATGTCCCTGTCCTGGATTACTCTGATATCTGCTAACCATGCCCATGACAAAACAGATATCTAGTCTCGTACATAGCATAACATACATTAGGCTTCCCACAACCGAAGCATAAGGAACCGTCTTCATCTCCTCTATCTCCTTTGATATTTTAGGACACATCTCCTTAGATAGAGGTACTCCATGCCAAAAAGGTAGAAAACCTTTCTTGGAGTTTTCCATGCTAAAACAAGCTTGGATAGTGTCTATGTATGAAGCTTGAGATAAGCACAACATCTTTTACACCATTGGGTGGTTCTACTAGCTCCCAGACATGATTAGAATCCATAGATTCTATCTCAGAATTCATCGCTCTTTGCCAAGATACTACATCTTTATCTTGGAGTGCCTCGTCATATATCCACAGATCAGGTTCATGTTCGCCAGGGACCAAGTCCAAAGATGCTCCCAAGAACATGAATCTATCGGGTTGTCTAATAACCCTCCCACTATGACGAGGTACTACTTGTGAATCCTCTGTGACACGTGGTGCAATCACTTGTGCTATGTCCTCCTGTACTGTTGATACTGAAGTTGGAACTTCCCCTCTCAATTCCTCAAGAAGAATCCTATTCATGGGCTTGTGGTTCATCACATAGTCTTCCTCTAAAAATCGGGCATTCGTGCTATCGATCACCCTCTGATCTTTAGGACTATAGAACAAACCACCTTTTGTTCCTCTAGGATAGCCTACGAACAAGCGTACTTCTGTACGAGATTCTAACTTATCAGCATCTCACTTATCAGCATCTCCCTTAAGCACATATGCTGGACTACCCTAAATTCGAACATATCTTGAACTAGGCTTTCACCTAGTCCACAATTCTGTGGGAGTAGAGGGTACTGATTTAGATGGTACCAAGTTCAGAATATACACTGTCATTTTTAGAGCGTATCCCCAGAACGAATCTGGCAACTCAGAGTAACACATCATTGATCTAACCATCACCATAAGAGTCCTATTCCTTCATTCCGCCACACCGTTCTGCTAGGTTGTACCAGGTGCGGACAATTGGGATTGAATCCCAGCCTCTGATAAAGGGTGGAAAAGGTAGGAAAAGAAAAGCAACGGCTACAACTCCTCCTCGGATGGCAACCTACTCCATGCCGGACTGACGCCTGAAGTGGGCGGTCGACGATGCCCAAAACTCGGAGAGTTGAGCGATTAGGAGGTGGAGAGCATTTGAAACACGTCGGGGAGCCACCAACAAGAGACACTTTCTGGTATAATGTCTGGGGAAGTTTGTCATGCTCTCAGGTGAAAGAGATGACATCATCTCTGCTATGCTCCCAGCGAAACATATGATGTCTCTTCTGGGCTCTTCGGTGAAACATGTGGTTCCACCTCTGCTAAGCTCTCTAGTGAAACATACTACATCATCTTTGCTATGCTCTCCGGTGGGACAGACGACCTCTACTAGAAGGGTAAAAGGTGGAGAATGTACCGGCACGCAATAAGCTTCGCAGGTGGTCCTGAGAGCACCTGGCTTCACCTGTACTGAAGAGGTTGTGCGCCCCTCTAGGCAGCAAACCTCTCCCCTCGTAGACCTCGCCTTCGGGTCGCGACCTCTTTCTCCTTCCTTGCTCATGCGATCTAACAAGAGGAGGAAGGAGGGATAAAGGAGGAAGAGCGGTTGGGCCTTCCACCTTTATAGTGGTAGTTGCCCTTTCGCATTTAATGAGGGAAATGCAGGGGTCGTAATGGACGTCAATCCTGAAGCGTTGCCTCTTTTATGTTGCCATCAATGGATACGCTTCTGCGGCGCGTCAGAATTCGTGAACCTTTTGGGGTCACTTCAAGAAATCACCTCGGCCCGGAGACGATTGTTCAAATTCTGCAAACTCGCCAAACACTCAATAGAGAAGGGAACCAATACGGGTCCCATAGATGCATAGCTTCCGGCCTGGCAGGTGAACTTTCGGGGCTACCTTGGAAGATCCACACCCAAGGTCGAACCCATAAAGCTCCTGAAGTTATCTCGGACCAGGAGACATTTGGCATTGGGACAGGCTTGGGGTTCCTTAAATCAACCTAAGAGGCTGCTGGGGACAAGCATCGGCTCCCTGGCTTCCATAAAAGAGCCAAAAAGATACACAGGACGAAGAGTCAAACAAAAAAGGAATACTTAGAGCAATAAGATGAAAAAGATTTTCACTACGAAGTAAAATGGGTACAGTCGCATTAATAGGAAAAAGGCAAGGACCAAAGGGGAAAACAACTCTATATTTCCTACAACTCCTTGTCTTCTGGCGGGAGGTCATCCCAGACCCAACCAATACTCATGAAGCTCAAGTCAGCATCCGACGGCAGGAGTTGGGCCTTTTTTAGCTGGTCGATGGCTCCATGGAAGCCCTGATTCAAGCGCTTCATTACTTGGCCGGCCAGGATATCGCCAAGTTCGTCTGGCTCAAAGAACTTAGCCTTGAATTCCGCCTCAGCCTCCTTGAGATGGGAGCCCTCGCCCGCCCGGAGATCACGGATTTCGGTCGCAGTTGCTTACTGGGCAATCTTTAGCCGAGCTACCTCGAAGGACAGTTTGTCCTGGTCTTCTAGGACTTCTTTGAGTCTTTCCAAAGTAGCCAAGGTTTCCGATCACGCCTGGGTCGCATCCTCCTCAAGGTTTGTCAAGCAATCAGCTGCCTCCATGAGGGTGTCTTCCTTCCGGGCCAGCTATTGCGCTTGGTCCTTGATACTCTCATTCAACTTCCAGATCGAAGTCTCTAGGAGTCGGATATCCCTCGACAGCTTCTCCTCCCTCGCCTGAAGTCGGTCTCGCTCCTAAGTCACCCAGAGCAGGTCGTCTATTAGGGTCACAATCCTCTAGGACATCAAACGTTCCCAACACTGGGAACTCTATAAGGAAGATTCCATGGACAGTAGGGTATCCAGCTGATGCTCCACCTTCACACGGAAAGCTCTGCTGACTCTCACTTGCATGAGTCCCGCCCTATGCTCATGGTTGGCGGTGGCCTCTGTTGATGCAGTCTGACCCTGATTGTTGTTTTAGTATTGACACCGATTTTAGTTTGGGTTGTTGATTATGATTATGATTAAGTCCTGA
Source organism: Boesenbergia rotunda (assembly GCA_024364735.1). NCBI lineage: Eukaryota > Viridiplantae > Streptophyta > Magnoliopsida > Zingiberales > Zingiberaceae > Boesenbergia > Boesenbergia rotunda. The sequence continues at coordinate 405,600 of JAGFNQ010005350.1, forward strand.
TCGGGTATTAGGCACGGTGTTGAAAAGTCCTAACCTGGAGGGTTAGGTGTGAGAAAATCCTAGCTTGGAGGGCTAGGTGTGAAAAGTCCTAATCTGGAGGGTTAGGTGTGAGAAAATCCTAACCTGGAGGGTTAGGTGTGAAAAGTCCTAGCTTGGAGGGCTAGGTGTGAGAAGTCCTAACCTGAAGGGTTAGGTGTGGAAAATCCTAGCTTGGAGGGCTAGGTGTGAAAAGTCCTAACCTGGAGGGTTAGGTGTGAAAAAGTCCTGGCTTAGAGGGCCAGGTCCTAGTCTGGAGGGCTAGGTTGATGAAATCCCGGCTTGGAGAGCCAGGTCCTAGCATGGAGGGCTAGGTTGATGAAATCCTGGCTTAGAGGGCCAGGTCTTAGCTTGGAGGGCTAGGTTGATGAAATCCCGGCTTGGAGGGTCAGGTCCTAGCTTGGAGGGCTAAGTTGATGAAATTCTGGCTTGGAGGGTCAGGTCCTAGCTTGGAGGGCTAGGTTGGATGAAATCCTAGCATGGAGGGCTAGGTTGGAGTCCCTGGATCGGTCTGATGACCGATCAGGGACGTTAGCACGGTGCTCCTTCGTGGATCGGTCTGGTGACTGATCCAGGCATGACTGATCGGTCTGGTGACCGATCAGGGAGTATGCGTTTCACTCTCTGCTCGGCTCCTGATCGGTCTGGTGATTGATCAGGGAGCCCACAAGGGAGTTAAGTTCCCCTACTGCTCTGCTCCTGATCGGTCCGGTGACCGATCAGGGAGCATCCAGTAGGTTTTTGGGAACCTTACTGATCTGCTCCTGATCGGTCTGGTGACCGATCAGGAACACTGTTCGGACCGTTCTGGAGAACGATCAAGTGTCGCGAGTTCTTCACTATGACCGATCAGGACGGAGCCTGATCGGTCTAAGCATGCCCTGATCGGTCTGGTGACAGATCAGGAAGGTTGGACTGCGAAGCTCAAAAATCGCTCGGCAAAGGGGTGGATCGGTCTGGTGATCGATCCACAACCTGGGATCGGTCTGGTGATTGGTCTAGGAGAGTCCCAGAGAAATTGCAATTTCTGATTGAGCGTTGGGGACCGATCAGGATGGAGCCTGATCGGTCTGAACCCACCATGATCGGTCTGGTGACCGATCAGGAGGCTCTCTGATCGGTCTGGTGACCGATCAGGAGGCTCTCTGATCGGTCCGGTGACCGATCACTTTAATTCAAAATGCACTGTCAGACGCTCTGATCGCGTCTGAACACATCTGATTCTCTGCGCTTAATCTCTGATACTTGATTCTATGCTTGATATGTTGTGCTAATGCTCTAATTAAGTGTGCAGGTGACAGGGATGGATTCAAACACTCAAGGAGAGTCAATAGAAGCCTTTCCTTGGAGCAGGTTTGTCCATTTTGTAGGACCGGTGTCGTCGATAGGGGGGTGAATATCGATCGTGAAACTTATTCGTGGAAACTTCGTAGAAAACTTTAGTTCGTTCTGGACTCAGGGTTAGTAGCAGTGGAAAACAAACAGAACGAATAAAACAATAATACAAGGACACAGCGGGATTATTTACTTGGTTCCCGACCCCCCAGGGTCAGTACGTCCAAGGCCTATGTACTCGGCGTGAGTCCACTATTGGTCTCCTTTCCGGAATTTCCGGAGGCGGAGAAACCCGACTTACAGTGCGATATTACAATCAAAATATAATGAAATTTAAGTGTGGTAATTAACAAAATGCAAACCAACAAAAATCTGAAACTCGGCCGATCTGGACCTCCGAAGTGCCGCGCACTTCCTCCTGGAGCCTCCCGGTCGTAGAGCCTCGTTTCTAGTGCGTTGCAGTAGGTCAGAATGATCAGAACAGTACTTGGAAGTGTTGTCTGAAGCAGAGGGGTCGAAGCCCCTTATATAGGCCTCCTGGGGGCGCCCTGGACGCTGGGGGCGCCCCGATAAACCCGGTCAAACTTTATCCTTGCGCCGACCTCGCCGCAGCTGATAAAACCTTTGACCAGGGCGCCCCAGATGCTCAGGGTGCCCTCATGATGGCTTATCTGTGTTTTGGGTTCGAAACTGTAAATACAGCTTTGAACAAGGGCGCCTCGGACGCTCAGGGCGCCCTGCTTGACACCTGTTCTGCCTGCTTCACGTAACTGTTGTTTTCTTCATTGGCTCAGGGCGCCCTGGCTGTTCAGGGTGCCCTGGTTGGTGAGGGCGCCCTCCTTGATGGGGGCGCCCTCCTTAAAGCCTGCAAATTGGTTTTTTTGCTTGCTTTGTCTCCGATTCTTGTTACCTGCAGGATACACAAACACAAAGCATATATACATATAATATTAGGCTTAAGGACTTGGTTCGGACTTCGGATTTGCACGAAACCCTAGGTTAAACCGGCACGAGTTCCTATCCCCGAGAACTCGCCCTTCACCTACTCCTTTCAGGAGACGGTTGTCATCCAGTCTTTCGGATGGACTTTTGCTTAGCCTCCGATTACTCCGGATCTCGAGACGCCCGAACCCCGACCCGTCTCTACTCCTGTCCTTAGTCATCGCTCAGCTAAGTTGCTTAGTCCCTCGGACCAAGTCTTCATTTCCTAGCAGTCCTTCGCCAGGTGCCTAGCAGCCCTTCGCTAGGTCTTTGTTACCAAGCGGTCCTTCGCCTGGTGCCTAGCAATCCTTCGCTAGGTCTTCTATGCCTAGCAGCCCTTCGCTAGGTGCCTAGCAGCCCTTCGCTAGGTGCCTAGCAGCCCTTCGCTAGGTCTTAAGGTTATGATACCTAGCAGCCCTTCGCTAGGTGCCTAACAGCCCTTCGTTAGGTCTTGGGGTTTCAATACCTAGCAGCCCTTCGCTAGGTGCCTAGCAGCCCTTCGCTAGGTCTTAGGGTTTCGATGCCTAGGTTAACTAGGACTTTTCTACAACTTAGGTTACTTCTCTTTCTCTCCCCTTTGTCTGTTCAATGTATCACTGACTTAAGTGTATTGTCAAACATTAAAACACTTAAAGAGGAATATCATTGATGTAACTTGCACCAACACATTTGCCATCTCAGGTAGCAACGGCTGGAGCTGCTGACTGGAGCTTGGCTGAGGGAAGCTCAGGGAGTCCAGGGAGAGCTCAGTGGTAGTTGGCGTTGGCAGGTGAGCAGCTGGAGGCTGCAGTGAAATGGCTTGACCTGAGATCAGCAGAGGAGACTTAAGTGTTGGATGGCAAACGAGTCTCAACAACGATGTTCCCTACACAGCTTGTGTTCTTGCGACATCTTGTGTGCTTCTTGTGCGATCTGTTGTTCCATCATCTTGAGCAAGCAACTGTGATCTTTGAAGCAACCTTCTGTTACTTGGGCACTTAGGAGAAGAGAAACAAGAAGCTTGAGTCCATCAGCGAGAAGACACGAAGAGGAGAGTCTTGCGTGAGATCTGCGCTGGGTGGAGCTCGAATAAGTTTGCTTATGTTCTTGTGGTTCTAAGTGCTAAGTAAGATCCTTCTTGTGTTTCATGTACTTTATACTTCATCATCTTGAAACGCTGTGGAAAGGTTACTCCACCGAGAAGGAGGTTGCATTTTATCCAGATTTTCCCGGGCTTGATCTGCCGACGATCAAGGGATCGCCCACCTTAAGGGCACGCCAAGGAGTAGGGGCAAGTTATCCCCGAACCTTGTAAACCCTCTTGTTAGCGTTTTGCATTTGTGCTTAGCTTAGGGTTTAGTTTTCTGCAACTCTGTTTTGTTTTTGCTTCCGCTGCTGCCTAACGTTTAAGTGCAGAAAAATTGATAAGTGCTAAAGTTAAGTGTCTGGCTACATTCACCCCCCCCCCTCTCTAGCCATCCAAGTTCCAACAAGTGGTATTAGAGCTTGGGGCTCTGTACAAGCGGATTAACAACCGAGAGTCAACTACAATGGCTTTGAGAGAAGGTTTTTGCACCACCCAACCTCCCTTCTTCGATGGAGCAGATTTTCAATATTGGAGATCGAAGATGGAGTACTACCTAAAGATGGACATCAACACTTGGTTCGCGGTGAAGGAGGGTTTTACCCCTCCAAAGGATGATGAAGGCAAAGAACTAGAATCTTGGCGTTGGTCGGCTGAACAAACCCGAAAGAGTGAAGCCGACTCGAAGGCAGTGGTGACCCTACAATGTGGCATGAACAAAGACCAACTCATCAAGGTTGGTCCATTTACAAGTGCAAAAGATTTGTGGAACAAGCTCATTGAACTCCACGAGAGCACCCGAGATTCAAGAATCGCCAAGAGGGATTTGTTCCTCAACCAACTCCAAAACCTCTCCATGAAGGAGAATGAAACCGTAAGTGAGCTACATAGTCGGTTCAAGGAAGTCGTCAATGGTCTTCATTCTATTGATGAAAAGGTCGAGAATCGCAACCTTATGAGGTATGTGTTAAAAGTCTTTCCAAGGAATGCTTTGTGGTCATCCATGGTGGATGCCTACAAAGTTTCCAAAGACTTATCAATTGTCAAATTAGATGATTTATTTTGTGAAATGGAATTGCATGAAATGGCTAACAAAGGCCCCAAGGAGAAGGGTATTGCCTTAGTTGCAGGAGAAAAGAACAAGAAGAAGAAGGAGAAGAAGAAGGAGAAGGAAGTCTCCTCGTCCTCATCTTCATCCGAATCCGAGTCCGAATCCAAGGAGGATGGCAGCGGCTCTTCTTCCTCCGAGATGGCCAATTTCATTAGAAGGATGATGAGGAAGGGTCGACGCTTCAAGGGTAAAGGTAATCCTAGTGAAGCTAAAGTTGATAAATCTAATGTAACTTGTTATGAGTGTAGCAAGAAAGGGTACTTCAAGAGTGAATGCCCGAAGCTAAAGAAGAAGGAGGAGAAATCCAAGAAAAAGGAGGAAAAGTCAAAGAAAAAGAAGAAGGCCTTGAAGGCCACTTGGGATGAATCATCCTCAAGTTCATCCGATGAAGAGAAGGATGAGAAGAGTACACGGCATGTGGCACTCATGGCACTTGAAGGAGAAGAAAGCAGTGATGAATCCTCCGACTCCTCAAACGCGGCTTCATCATCTTCGGATGATGAAGAGGTAATCACTCCCGAACTTGAGAAATGTTATAGAGCTATTGCATGCTTAACCAATATGTTGAAAAAGACAAAAATTAAAGTTAAATCATTGCAATTAGAAGTTGAACAATTGAAATCCTCTAGAGATAAGGATGTAGACGATTTGCATGTTGAAATGTTAGAGGATGAGATTAAATCTTTGAAAATTGAGGTTGAACAATTGAAATCCTCTAGGGATGAGGATGTAGATGATTTGCATGTTGAGATGCTAGAAAATGAAAACCAATCATTGAAGAGTGAAATTGAGAGACTCAAGAGTGTTCTTGAGAAGTTCTCAACAAGCTCAAAGACCTTAGACATGATTTTGAATGCCCAAAGGGCAGTCTACAATAGGGCCGGTATTGGTTACCGACCCAAAGAACCATCATTTGTGTCTTTGATGTCTAGGACTAATATTAGACAATCTAAGACACCTAGAGTCCAAAGAAAAGTAGTCAAGGCATGGGTGCCTAAGTCTTGTTTAGTAGGTGTTTTAGGTCCCAAGGTTTGGGTACATAAAACTTCTATTTTTCGAATTGTGTAGGTTGTGATTGAGAGGGAGCATCTATCAACTTGGTTCGTTGATAGTGGATGCTCCAAACACATGATCGGGGATAGATCATTGTTTACCACACATCAAAGAAAAAGTAGAGGTAATGTTTCATTTGGTAACAATGGTAGTCTTAAGGTCATAAGAATAGGAGACATTCAAATATCCGAATGTCTTAGGATAAAAAATGTCCTTCTAGTCAAGGGGATGACATTTAATCTCCTAAGTGTCAGTCAATTGTGTTATACGGGTTACACAATTGATTTTCAATCAAGTCAATGTCTAGTTAGACAACATGACAATGTTGACACGGTACTAGTAGGAATAAGAGTAGATAACATTTACCAAGTTTCCTTTAAAAGTGCTACTAATGCTTTTGCTAAGTGTCTCATGTCAAAAGAAGAGGAGTCCACACATTGGCACCGGAGACTAGCACATGTGAACATAAAGAATATCCGGAAGTTAGCCAACAAGGGATTAGTTCGTGGCTTACCAAGCATCAAGTATGAAAAGGACAAACTTTGTGATGCATGTCAAATGGGTAAGCAAACAAAATCTGTATATAAAGGTAAAAGCGTTGTAAGTACATCTACCGTTTTAGATTTACTTCATATGGACTTGTTTGATTGTAGCACTATCACATCATTGAATGATAGTAGATATTGCTTTGTTATCATTGATGATTTTACTAGATATACATGGACTTATTTTCTAAAATATAATGATCAAACCTTAGATGTTTTCATTTCTTTTTGTAGAAGAGTTGAAAATGAAAAATCATCAACTATTAAGACAATAAGAAGTGATCATGGAGGTGAATTTCAAAACCAACGATTTTTAGAGTTTTGACAAGATAGAGGGTATAAACATGAGTTCTCCACTCCTAGAACACCACAACAAAATGGTGTTGTAGAGAGGAAGAACCGTGTTCTACAAGAGGCTGCTCGAAGCATGCTCAATGAGTACTCATTACCGGGGTACTTGTGGGCCGAAACTGTAAACACGGCTTGCTACGTGCAAAATCGAGTTCTCATTCATAGGTTCTTAGATAAGACTCCTCATGAACTTTAGTTTGGAAAACCACCTATGGTTAAACACCTTAGGGTGTTTGGTTGTAAGGTGTTTATTCTAAACACCAAGGACCATCTTGGAAAGTTCACGGCAAAGGCTGATGAAGGGATACTAGTCGAGTACTCCTTAGTTAGCAAAGCCTACCGAGTCTACAATAAGAAATCTAGATTGGTTGAAGAGTCTTCTGATGTTGTCTTTGAAGAAATTCCAAAAGCCAATGGACAACCAGAAGATGAAGTCCAATTCGAACTTAGGAGACTAAGATTGAATGAAAGTCCAAATGTTGTTGATGGTGATGAATCCGATGACGGTGAACCTAGACAACCCATAGATCAGCCGGATCCTGAGACTGAGCTAGTGTCTAGTGAAACCATTCAAGAAACACCACCAACACCAAGGACAACTAGGTTAGCCTCTAGTCATCCCCAAAATCAAATTGTTGGAGACATCCATCATGGGGTTAGGACTAGATCATTCTTTAGGAATGAAGCTAATGAAGTTGCCCTAATTTTCGAAATTGAACCTAGGAAAATTGATGAAGCATTAAATGATCCCGATTGGATCATTGCAATGCAAAATGAACTAGGTCAATTCGAAAGAAGTCAAGTTTGGGACTTAGTCCCTAGACCCAAGAAGACCACCATTATTGGAACCAAATGGGTCTTCAAAAATAAATTGAACCATAAGGGAGAAATCATAAGAAACAAGGCACGCTTAGTAGCCAAGGGCTACAGTCAAGTTGAAGGCCTTGATTATGATGAGACCTATGCTCCCATGGCTCGACTAGAGTCCATCCGATTGATGCTTGCATTTGCAGCACATCGGGGTTTTAAGCTATACCAAATGGACGTCAAATCGACCTTTCTAAATGGTTTAATAAGAGAAGAGGTCTATGTCGAACAACCTCCGGGATTTGAGAGTACCGAATTCCCAAACCACATATTTAAGCTCAAGAAGGCACTTTATGGTCTTAAATAAGCACCCCGAGCTTGGTGTGAGCGGTTGTCGACGTTCCTAATTGAAAAAGGCTTTGTTAGAGGCCAAATAGACCCTACACTATTTCTACGGAGAGATGGTGACAATATATTTGTAGCCCAAGTATATGTCGATGACATTATTTGTGGCTCAAACAACAAGGGCTATTTAAATGAGTTTATTGGACACATGGAGAGTGAATTTGAAATAAGTCTAGTGGGAGAGTTGACTTTCTTCCTTGGACTCGAAATCAAACAAACCCGAGATGGGATCCATGTGCACCAATCAAAGTATACTCAAGAGATGCTTCGAAAATTCAACATGAGTGATTCAAAAGAGGTAACCACTCCCATGGCTACAAACATAAGATTAGACAATGATGAGAGTGGTAAACCTGTTGATTTGACTCAATATCGAAGCATGATAGGTAGTCTGCTATACCTCACAGCCAATCGACCTGATATACTTTTCGCTGTGGGTATGTGCGCTAGGTATCAAGTTTGTGCCAAGGAATCTCACTTGATTGCTGTCAAGAGAATTTTGAGATACCTCAAGGGCACAATTGGTGTTGGTCTATGGTACACCCTACCGAATCATTTGACCTAATTGGTTATACCGATTCCGACTATGCTGGGTGCAAGTTGGATCGGAAAAGCACAAGTGGGGGTTGCCAATTTTTAGGATAATCTCTAGTTAGTTGGTCAAGTCGGAAGTAACATTGTGTTGCTCTCTCCACGACCAAGGCAGAATATATCGCCATGGGAGAGAGTATATCGCAATTGTTGTGGATGATTCATACTCTAGAGAACTATGGATTAAGCTACAAGGGAGTGCAAGTGTTGTGTGACAACATTAGCACAATTAACCTAACCAAGAATCCGGTCCATCACTCTAGAACTAAACATATTGAAGTGTACCACCATTTCATTAGGGATCATGTTGCTAGAGGAGATGTTGTACTCTCATATGTAGAGTCCAAATCAAATCTAGCGGACATTTTCACTAAACCACTCCCCGAAAATGAGTTTAGCTTCTTAAGAAGGGAGTTGGGAATGTGTCGCGCTTCATAGACATCAAAATGCATTCAAAACCCTTCATGATCGATTCAAATTGTTGGGATACAATTGGGTAACTTCGGGACATCTCACACAAACTATAAGGTTCAACAAAACGTTTTTGTTTGCTAGAAATGAGGTGAGATGCTAGGATCAACTAAATTTCTCAAAATGTCAATGCATCCCTTGAGAAATTTGGTTGACGAGATAAAAATCACTTCGGTGACCAAGTATGGGGAAAACCAATGCATAACATATGTGTACTTGGCTCCATGATCATACTTGGACATTCCAATCAAGGAAACTTGATTGGAGACTTAAATTTGATACAAACTTGTTTGAAATTGAGTGGATGTTTGTTGATGGAGTTTGACTCCACTTGAGTGGAGCAAAGTGTTTGTAACCCATAAGGATCTTTAGTCCTGGTTCAGGAGTCAATTTTACTCAAGGGACCACTTCCAAGATCGATAACTCTCATCAGATCTTGTCCAAAATCACTTGGAAGTCTGAAACTGAATGTTTTAGATCGTATCAGGAAAATTCAGGAAGCCTGATCGGTCACCGGACCGATCAGGAGTATGTCTGATCAGTCCCCGGACCGATCTGGCGCCCTCTGTGGTGATCGGTCCACAAACCGATTAGAGGGGTCACAGAACACTTCACGAAAAATTGACCAAACGTTCTGTGTTGGCCTGGATCGGTCCCCGGACCGATCTGGCACCCTGTGGTGATCGGTCCACAGACCGATCAGGGGGCTCACGGAAAAACCTCCAAACCTACTGTTCGCTTCCTGATCGATCAGCTGATCGTTCAGGAGCCTGCCTGATCGGTCACTCGACCGATCAGGAACAGGCCAGACCGATCAGGCTGGAGCCTGATCGGTCTGGGCGCTTCTAGATCGAATGGTGATCCGTTCAATCGCATTAAATTGCGGTCGGTGGACCGATCCACCAACCGATTAATTCCTCCTAAACCCTTTCTTCCCAAGCCCTAGCGCCGAAATTCTCACCTTTTGTGCGTGCGATCGTCTTCCTCTCCTCCTCTTGCGTGCGAGCTTCTGTGCGAGTGTGATCTGCCAAGGTTTCCTACGAGCCCCTCCTTGTCTTCTGCAAGTTTCTTTCTTGCTCAAGGTCTTGAGCACATTTCTTGCGCCGTGACCTTTCCCCCGCGCGAGTCCTTCTTCGAGCCTTCAAGATTTTCTCAGATCAAATCAACATCATGGCACCTAAGT
>JAGFNQ010005350.1:420905-525769 GCA_024364735.1 Boesenbergia rotunda
AAGCCAAGTATACTTGAAGGGGACTTCAAAGGGCAAGCCAAGGGAGTATACTTGAAGGCACACGTGAAGGAGGGTCGTTGAAGTGAGGAAGAGTGCTTGTATATGTTGGGCAGTCGACTGGGGAAAAATCAGTCGACTGCCTGAACTTCCCGAGACATCAGTCGACTGCCCATGGGGCAGTCGACTGGTAATCCTGAAAACTAGCCGTTGGAGTTAGCCGTTGGCTAGCAATTAAGGCTGGATCAGTCGATTATCCCAGGGGCAGTTGACTGGTATCGGGCTGGTTGACTTTAGGAGTTGTCCTTTACCCTATTTAAAGGGTGACTTTTTGGCACGTTAAAGGTTCGGTTCTAGGGGTACCTTTGTGCTGGTAGTGCTAAAATTCTCCTGCTCTTCCTCTCATTCTCAATTCCATCTTGTAAGAGGAAGAGAACAACCTTGTAAAGGTTTTCTCCACCTTGAAGGAGATTTTTCATAGTGGAGGTGGTGTGCTCGTGTGAATCCTTGGATTAGTCACCTCTCTGAGGTGGATACCAAGTAAACGAAGGTGTTAGCATTGTTTTCATTATTTTTCTTGTGTTTTGCTAACCTTCTTGTAGAGAAGATCAAAAGTTTCTATTCACCCCCCCCCCCTCTAGAAGGCGCCACGATCTAACATTTCGGTCCCTATTAATTCAACTAAAGCATCAAATAACTTTTATCTTACTTACTTCTCAAAAGAAAAATAACCTACCAGAAAGAATTGAGGAGTTACTTAAATATTATATTAATAATGTTGAATCAGAGGATAATATTATATTAGTGTGTAAATTTTATATTTTGTATAAATTTATTTATGTCTTATTTTCGTCTAATACATACAAGGTCCTTCTAAGTCTTGTTAATATAATAGATGATTTGAGAATTTTGCTAGATTCAACTTCCAGCTGTGAGTTTATTTCAATATTGCATGTGTATCAGGGATATCACCATGTTCTCTTGCTCGAGAGGACCAGGAGAAAGTAAGTTTCGTAACTGCGAATGACACTTATTGCTACAATGTCATGCCATTCAGATTGCGGAATGCGGGAACGACCTATCAGCGTATGATGGATAAAATATTTTGGCATCGGATTGGCTGAAATATCGAGGTGTACGTTGATGATATCCTGGTTGAGACGGAGAAGGAGAAGGACATGATTGTCGATTTAGAGGAGACGTTTGCCTCCCTGAGGGCTAATAGACTGAAGCTGAATCCAGCTAGGTGTTTGTTCGAGGTAAAAGGTGGACGTTTTCTTGGACACATGGTAACAGAGAGAAGAATTGAGGCAAATGTTGAAAAGGTGTAGGCTATTCTGAATATGGCATCTGTTGAGGCAATCGACCCTAAAATGGTTGGAAGATTATGGTTTTGATGTGTGTGTGTGAATATGTTTAAGGTTAGAGTGTTATGTTGTATTTGATATGTGTGATTGAGTTTGTAGGACTTGGAGAATCACACATGGTGAACATTTCCTAGGGACGAGATCCGAGGGAGGAGGACTCCAAGGGCAAGCAAGGAAGTGAACTTCAAGGGCACATGTGAAGGGTGGCATGGAGGCAAGCCAAGGGAAGGCTTGTGTGCACATCCGAGGGACGAGAGCCAGAGGAAGATGACTTCAAGGGGCGAGCCAAGGGAGTGAACCTGAAGGCATACGTGAAGGAGAAGGTGAAGAATGGTTGTAAGTGAGTGGGCAGTCGACTGCCAAAACTCACAGAAGGTTTTCAGCCATCTACCAGTCGACTGGCCCAGAGGCAGTCGACTGGTGTACCCCGAAAACTAGCCGTTGGCTAGCAATTAATGCTAGGCCAGTCGACTGCCCCTGGGGCAGTCGACTGGTGCGGGACTGGACAGACTGCGAGTTTGTCATGTTCTCTTATAAAAGGAGGACTTTTTCGCACGTGAACGGTACGGTTTCGTACTATAACGAGGTGTTGTTCGTGCTTCGAGTCCTCTCATCTTCCTCTCTCTTCAATCATTACATTCTGTAAAGAGGAAGACAATGTTGTTGTAAAGGTTTCTCCACCTGAAGGAGATTTTTCTTAGTGGAGGTGGAGTACTCGCGTGGATCCTTGAACTAGTCACTCATTCGGATGGATACCAAGTAAATCCTTGTGTTAGCGTTGTTCGTATTGCTTTTCATTATATATTTTTTGTATTACGCTAACCTCTGTGTAAAGAAAACGACGGCGAAGTGCTATTCACCCCCCCCCCCTCTAGCACGCTATTCGATCTATCACCATCTCCCAACAATTTCAAAGAAGTGCATCAGCTTAATGGAAGGATCACGACTCTATCCCAGTTCATATCTCGGTCAACTGACAGGACTCTGCCTTTCTTCAAAATTTTGAGGAAAGTAGTCAAATTCAAATGGGATGACCAATACGAGAAGACTTTTACAGAATTAAAAGCATACCTATCTGGCCTCCCTATATTATACAAGCTACTAGGGGGAGAGACACTTTTTGTCTACCTATCTGCAGCTGAGCAAGTTGTAGGTTCCGTGCTTATTAGCGAGGAAGGTAACATTCAGCATCCTATCTATTTCTTTGGTCATCTGCTTAAATATGTAGAGACTAGGTATACTACCTTGAAGAAATTAGCATATGCACTAGTATTAACTGCACGGAGATTGAAATCTTACTTCTTGGTGCATCTCATCATTGTGTTCACTAATAGTCCACTCGAACATGTTCTCGTGAATCCCGAGACATCGGGGTGGTTGATTAAGTGGACTGCAGATTTAAGTGAGTATGGAATCGAGTATTAGCCTCAAACAGCTATCAAGGCACAAGCTCTAGCTAACTTCATGCTCAAAGCAGTCTCATTACCCGCATCTGAGGAAGCTTAGAAGATTTACTTTGATGGTTCATTGAATCAAGTGGGGTTGGAATTTTAATGATCTCACCTCGGAAGGATGTGCTACAATTATCCATCCGACTTAACTTTCGAGCCACCAACAATAAAGTCAAGTATGAGACAATACTAGCTGGGCTACAAGCAGCCAAGTAGGTTGGATCTACTAGGGTTATATTATATTCTAACTCCCAGTTGAGATGGCACAACAGTTTGAAGGGGAATTTGAAGTTCAAAATGAACGTCTGCAGAGGTATGTAATTATATATAAGCAATTGAAATCTTCTTTCATTGAAGTAACTCTGCAGAAAATATCCCGAGCGGATAATCTCAAGGCGGATAAGCTGGCCAAGTTTGCAAGCTCCTTAGCTTTATGGACGTTGGAGGAACCTATCATCCAGGAGGGAATAGTGGCTCGGATAAATGGAGAGCCTGTTAATACTATACCACCTGACTGGATAGAGCCTCATGTAGAATTCCTATGCAACGGAACAGTCTCGGCAAGTTGTGAACCGGTCCAACTCTTTCATCGTAGGGCTTCTGGGTTCACCTTGATAGGGGAACAGCTTTACAAGAGATCATTCATCAGGCCATTACTTAAGTGTGTTGGCTCCGGGGACGTTGAGTATATCATGAGAGAGGTTCATGAAGGCATATGCGGGAGTTATATCATCAGTCAGTCGATGGCCAAGAAGATTATTCTAACTAGATATTTCTGGCTCACATTACAGGCGAATGCTAACAAGTTCATCGCCGGATGCGAGGCTTGCCAAAGACACCAGCATATTGCTCACCGACCAACTGAGTCACTTCGATCCTCTATTGTCTCTTGTTTCTTCGATCAGTGGGGGATTGACATAGTAGACCCTTTTCCAGCAAGACCATAGCAAAAGAAGTTCCTGTTGGTATTGGTGGATTACTTCTCCAAATGGGTCCAAGTCGAGCAACTCGCCCAGATTACTAAGGTTGCCGTGATGAAGATCCTTTGGAAAGATATTTTCTACAGATATGGAATTCCATACAAGTTGGTATCGGACAATGGTAGATAATTTGCAAGCCGTAAACTCAAAGAATGATGTGAAGGGTTGGGTATTCGGCAGACCTTCACTTCTGTCGCTTATCCACAAAGTAACAGTCAAGCTGAAGTTGTCATTAGAGAAATAATCAGAGGACTCAAGATAAAGCTAAAACATGTCGGAGGGGGGGGGGGGGAGTTGGGTCAAAGAACTTCCAAGGGTTCTATGGTCCTATCGAATAATTTCCTAAGAGAGAACTAGGCAAAGTCTTTTTTATCTGGTCTATGTTACAGAGGTCGTGATCCTTGTTGAGATAGGTGACGAATCAACTCGGCGACAACTCTACACCAAGAAGAATAATGATCGGGAGTGACTACTCAATTTAGACTTGGTAACGGAAGTAGGGGACAAAGTAGCCACCCGACTAGCTACGTACCACCAACGTATGTGACAAGTCCACAACCGCCGAGTGATCCCCCGGACTTTCCAGGTTGAAGACCGAGTGTGGAAAAGGATCAAGCGGGTCGACGATGTCGAAAAGCTCGAACCTCAATGGAGTGGACCTTACACGATCGTCGAAATACTCACGGGTGGCAGTTATTATTTGCAAGATGTGTAAGTACCCCAGAAAGGTTTTGATGTGGTCAACCGAGTCAAGTTAGGTCCTGTTGGTTTTTAATTTCTGTGTCTAAGTGTGCAGGAGCTTAAGAGTATAGGAAGTCGAGCGAAAGACGCAGACGTCGAGAAGGATGGCACGGGAAGGGAGCCAACGGGCTCGGTGTATGCGAGGGACGCAGAGGACTTCGAAAGTGTACAACAATGGAGTGAGAAGGATGCACGCAGCGTTCGAGGGATGAGAAGCCGGGAGAAAGCTCGCTCGAGGAGAAGGCCGAAAGAGGGTTCGGGTGAGCAGAACTCTGGAAGGTCCGGAAATCACCCAAGAAGACTCACTGGAGACTAGTCAGCAAGTTGCTGACCAAAAGTCACTCGGGCGTCCCTATGCATACCGACACCCGAGAGCCAATAATTATCCACTAGCTAGCCATTTGCAAACGTTGCGCTTCGGATAACCCTCAAGCCACGTGTTAGGCACCCTCAAGCACTTAGGCGCCCCTATAATGCCACGTTAGCATTCAGATAAAATTGACCAGGGCTATAAATAGGCCCCCAGAGCTCAATTCCAAATCACTCATCAACTATAAACGATTTTCATTCTGTTTTTCATTATTTTTTTGAGTTGTTTCACGTGTAAGAGTCTTCTCTGCCCGAAGGAGTTTATTCAGAAGAATCGAGTCATATTCTGCCTTGGATTAATAACCTTCCAGGTTGCAAACCAAGTAAAATCCAATTGCCTCTTTCTTTTTAGTATTGTTTTATTTTTGATGTTATTTGTTATTGGTTGAACTAACTAACATCTTTGTTTAAGAAAAATAAAAGATAGTGATTTTTATTTTCCGAGGAAATTTACCGCCCTCTTGCCGACCTTCGATCACCATCAATTGGTATCAGAGCGAGATTGCTCCAGAAGGACTAACCGTCGTCAGAAGCAACTATCAAAATGGTCAGACCGGTCATCTACCCGCCTGGGCCTGTTAAGAATATATACATATGTATATATTTGTAGGTCTGGCGTGTTTGAGGCTTATATGATGTAAGGCCTGTTTTGAGGCATGTATGATGCAATGCCTGTTAAGGTTGATTTTCAGTCTGTTTAATGCTTTGGCCTGTTGGCCTGTATAAAGTATTTTAATTTACAGACTTTGTAAACAGGGCGCAGGCCAGGCTATTGAACAGGCCAGAATTAGGCCAAGAACTAAGACTATAACAGGCCACAAACCAGGCTCAGGCCATTTTGTTACTATACAGGCCTGGCCTGTTAAGAAATGGGGAATGTTAACTGCACATTCTATCTACATTTCTCTCTCAACACACCACAAGTCCAATCAATCGGGCAAACTTCCTTCAATTAGACATGAAGGGGGGACTTATGATCGGGATGAATAACCTCAGTTGAACACGTGGCAATGGAAGGCTGTGTGTCATGAGAGATGCTCGAGAAAGTCTCCAAGATCAACTTGGGAAAAATCGCTCGAGGCCAACTCGAGCGATAACTGCCCGAGGCCAACTCGGAAAAAAAGAGCTCGAGGTTAGCTCGGGCAAGGAGACCTGAGGTCAGCTTAGGCTGGAGCTCCCGAGAGCACCTCAGAAGAGATGTGCTCGGGATTGGAGCAGGCACTGAGATTTCCTGAACCCAGGTCGGAGAACGGAGCCCGAGACCAGCTCGAGAAAAAGAGTGCGGGTAAGAGAAGTTTATCATTAACGACGATTATGATATATTTAATACATGTGGCAACCATTTCGAACGTCCCCTCTCTTGAATGAGAATATCGGCTGACAGTTACGACTAGCAATGCATGAGTTAAAGTGCATGGTCGCCGTTATCAGGAGGTCCCCAGTAAACGACAACTGACAGACAACCACGAATCAAGAGGCGTGGGAGTAGGAGAGCGGTTACAACAACATGTGAGCACTCACCGAAGGAGAGCAGCAAATATATATGGTACTTAGACCCCTAAGTAAGAGGGAACTTTTTTAGATTAACTCTACTAATTTATTCTCCTTGCTCCTTCTCCGTCGTGGAGTAATTTCTGACTTGAGCATCGAAGAGGGCTCCGTTGAAACTCCTTCAGGTGTATCCCTTTTTACGCTTGTGTTAACCTGACAGGTAAGGGTCTCCTCTCTCGTCATCATCTGCAATTACTTGTCGGTGACTTGTCGTCCATGTCGTTCACTTACGGAATAATCTGTATCTGTATCACAATCTTTTATTTTAAAATAAAAACTTTGAAAAAGTGATTTTGATGTCTTGGAAATCTAATTGCGAAAGAAAGTGGTATAAGAGGAATAAGATATTTTTTACGTGCAGTTTTTGGAAAAAAATAAATTTTAAAATACTTTTTGATAATTATGAATTTTCATATGGGTTGTTTGGTAAAGCGCCCATGATCCTGTTGACCTATTTTAACCCCTGATGTCCATCTCAATATCTCATTACGTCGAGCTTTAATTTAATGCTCTCACCATCAACGAGCTTCCTGTTATTCTGCAAAGATCTAAATTTTTAGAATTAAATTTTAAGACTTTTTTAATCTTCGTAACTTGTTTTGGAAGTAAAAATACATACAAAGTGAGATTTCCTTGTAGTCAGTTAATTGGCATCGATCGAGTATTTCTGTGTGCATCGATTCGTTTAATTTGTTAACTAGTCAGCGCCCTGCTCCGACTCGACCACTTGCTCCCCTGCCGCCGGCGGCCGCCGGCGCGCAGCTCGCCGATACAACGCCTTTGTCCGGAAGTACAAAGCCAGGCTCGAAGCCAAACTGACCAGCGAGATGCACGCCCACCACAAGAACGTCTTGGCGTAGCACTTCCTCCCCATGCAAACCACCATTCCGTCGCGCAGGAGCACCACCGGCGCCATGGTTTTGCCGTTGGCGTCGTAGATCAGGGCCGCGAGCAGGCCGTAGAGGAGCGACCCCAGAGGAATGTTGGTGATGAGGATGTTGTGGTTGACGCCGAGGCCGTTGGGGCCGAAGAGCTCCGAGGTCACGCTGACGGCCGCGGAGAAGATGAACCCCGAGCTGAGCCCAATCAGGGCCGTGCCAGCCAGCAACGCGCCCATGTCGCCGGACTCTGCTAGGAGGAAGAACGCCACCGGCAGCGGCACCACCGCCACGGCCAGCCACCCTGTCCTCGGGAAGTGGATCTTCCTGCCATAACCATGATTAATCATTCATTCATGCTAAATTTGGGAATCAAGTAGGATGAGATCTGATAATGCGGCTAATGAGTTGGTGAGAAAATGGCCCTTAGAGAAAATTTTCAGGGAACATTAGAAGGATGTCGGAAGAGTTTTCGACGATATCGCTCCGACACTCAAGTTAGTAGGGTTTTTTAAAATAGAGAAAGCAGTATATTTGTGATAAGAAGAGAGAATCCTCTTTCCTGAAAAATCTACGGATTTGAGCGTCTAAGTGGGATCATCGAAAATCCTTCCGGTATCCTTCTAATATTTCCTGAAATTTCTTTTTCAGATCCATCTCCTCACCAGCTCATTACTAGACGAACTTGGGATGACCAACCCGATCCCACAGAAATTCACCAGCTCATTACTAGATAAATTTGGGATGACCGACCTGACCCCACGGAAGTTTCCCACCAGCCAGTACGATAAATCGGGAAACCCTCGTGGTGAGCGGTCTAGAAGCCCAGCATCTTAGGGTTCGCGTCCCATTTCGAGAAAAAATTCTTATAAATACACCGTTACTGGGAGAACAAATTCTCTGTCCCGAAATTCTCTCTGTCCCCGTGTCTTAACTCGCCGGCGATAGCCGGCGAGTCCTCCGATCGTCAATCGGACACCATCGGCGGCCTTCGGACACCATCGGCTAGAGGGTACGGTGAACCTGTCGGAGATCGTCGGAATACTCGCCGGCCATCGCCAGCGAGTTAGGACACGGGAACAGATAGAATCTCGGGACAGATGATTCCGTTTCCGTTACTGGGGATCGAACCACGGATGCTTGAAATAGCGATTAATCATCCTACCACTGCACCGTAGCCCTGGGCTCCTCACCAACTCATTAGTCGCATCACCGGACTTCATCCCACTTATAAATTTCCGATCGAATTAGTGTGATTGAGCGTACTGGCGGAGGAAGTCGGGGGCAGAGGAGAGCAATCGGCCGAAGAAAGAGCAGGAGGAGTAGACGGTGATGAGCGTGGTGGTTTGGGAGTCCTTCTCCAAGGACTGCGCGATCTGGCCGAGGTTGTTGCTGTAGACCAACCCGACGGTGGCGCCGCAGAAGTAAGCGACGTAGTAGAGCCAGAAATCGATGCGGCGGACGAGCCTCGCGACGCTGTGCTCTGCTCCGATCGCCGCCAGTTTGTCCTTCATCAACCCGCGGCAGGAGCAGTAGTGTTGCCCGGCATCAGCATCGTCGCCGGCGTCTCCGTCCAAGTCGTTGTCGTTGCCGGTGCTCGCCTCCTCGTCGCTCCCGACGAGTTGCTTCTGCAGCTCGAACAGAGAGGCGGAGTAGATGTTGCGTCGCGAGCGGAGGAGGCCGGGGACGCAGACGGGAAGAAGCAGTAGGATGACCGCGCCGGCGAGGAGGAGGCGGGCGTTGGTGAGGCTGGAGGAGGAAAGGGAGTTGAGGAAGAGGAGGTAGAGGCCGGTGAAGAAGGCGAGGAGGTGGAGGAGGAAGAAGATGTGGGAGTCGTGGGAGGGGGAGTCGAGGAGGAGAGCGGGAGGAGGGCGGCGGAGGATGGGGAGGAGGGCGGCGGTGGAGGCGAGGAGGGGGAGGGCGGCGTTGAGGAGGAGGTAGGCGGAGGTGGGCGAGGAGGAAGAGACGGCGTTGACGGCGAGGGCGTAGAGGGAGGCGCTGAGGCCGTTGAAGCTGATGGTGAGGCCGAGGGCGAGGGAGCGGTTGAGGGAGAAGTTGCGGATGCAGAGGACAAAGCAGACGGTGTTGAACCAACAGATGCTGCAACCCGCCAACAGGCACAACAGAAATACCTGTACAAACCGAATCAACTGTTCATGAATGAACGCCGTTTATAAATTCACATAGATACAATTTAATAAAACGTGAAAATATTTTAATAGATTAAGTATGTGTTATAGTAACCTGTAATAACTACCATTTCATAATTAGAACGGTGTAAGACCCGTCTTGTTCATAAAAAAAATTTTTAAAAAAAATGGTCCTTTAATAAAAAGAGCCACCCTTTTGATTAGTGTCCATAAAATTTTAGGTTTGTGTGGAAGAAATCTAAGGAGTTGTCTCAATCTAAGGTGGATGAGACGTTGATTTGGCGTTCTGTTGGCCAAGTAATTGGAATGGTGTTCCTTTGCCAGGCCACTCCATTCAATCAGAATCAGAATCTCACAGGATGAACAGAGGAACGAGACAGATGATGATCTGGAGAGGAAAATCTATAGATAAAGATGATAAATTTGGGTCTTAAATTGCTTCAACAGTCGATGAACGATCGGAAAATCTTAATAACAGATATATTTTAATAGGAAAAAATAGCTAGCTAGGAAGGAAAGGGAACGTACAGGGAAGTAGGAGAGGGAAATGCGGCCGGTGATGAGGAGCCACTGGGCGCCGTAGGCGGCGAGGCCGATGGCGGCGGCGAGGAGGAGGACGACGGGCAGGGGGAGGTAAAGGAGGGCGAGGCCGGAGGACCAGCCGAGGGCCTTGCCGAGGTCGGAGGCGGTGGCCAGGTAGTTGAGTTGCACCTGCGAGATCTTCAGCGTCGCCTTCAGCTCCGACGAGTAGGCCGAGAAGTCGAAGTTGGTGCCGGTGAACGCCTGGATCCACACCGCCGCCGCCACCACCATCCACTTCCGCGATTGCCCCGCCATGGATGAGAGAGACAGCCGCCGACGCCGCAGCGGCCCCTACTATTAACTCCGATTTGATCTTCAATTTTTCTTCAAAGAGATTTCTTCTTTCTTCCACCTAATTACGATAACTATATCGGGGAAGGAAGGTTGGCCTTCCCTCCTCCGGTACCATAAGAAATGTATGATATCTAGCAATTTTTTAACTTAAAATAGAAAGCGAAGCTAGTGTGTTGGGCTTCATTGAGATTGGGCTTTACTTGAGAGGCCCAATTGGCTCATCACAAAAACAATTAATGTTTTTTTAGGAATAATAAAATGAAAATATTTTAGTTTATAATCAAATATATAAATTATTTATATAATCAACGAACCCCTACCACGATTTATTGTTAAAAAGAAAAGAAAATTATAAATTATAGTATGATTTATTTTTGGCAGAAGTCAAAAGGATATTTTTTTAATTGAAAAAAATGATTAACGAGATTTTTTAAACCTCGGATGATCAATCTAGTTCCATAGAAATTTCTCATCGGCCGTCAGGGTAAATCAGGAAGTGTTCACGGTGGACGGTCCAGAAGTCTAGCGTCTCAGGGTTCGCGTCTCATTTGAAGAAAAAATTTCTATAAAATATATCGTAATTGGGATTAAATCATAAATATATGAGATGATTATTAATCACATGCCGCTGGTCATAGCCCCGGGATATTTTTTTTAATTGGAATCATGATAATGATGTTTTTTATTATCATCAAAATGATAGCTCATATATATTTTATTTTTCTAAATTTATCTTTTTTTTAATACTAGAAGTTGATAATTACTACTCAATTATAATAGATGATAATTATTATTATCAAATATCAAAGGATGATAATTTTTTTAAATACTACAAGATGATAATTATTATTATAATAGATGATAATTACTACGAGATGATACTACAAGATGATTAATACTAAATTCAACCAAAATGATGGCATCACAGATAATAGATATGATTTTTAGATTCTATGTAACTACTATAACGATGA
The DNA here is from genome assembly GCA_024364735.1 of Boesenbergia rotunda. Classification (NCBI taxonomy): domain Eukaryota; kingdom Viridiplantae; phylum Streptophyta; class Magnoliopsida; order Zingiberales; family Zingiberaceae; genus Boesenbergia; species Boesenbergia rotunda. The sequence goes on from JAGFNQ010005350.1 coordinate 432,240, forward strand.
CTAGTATTGGTAAAAAAAATAAATTGTTTATCTTATAATAATTATCATTCGTAATTATTAAATATGATGTTGACTAGATATAAAAACGTCTATATTATAAAATTTATCAACGGTAGTTATTTAATATTATTAGTGTTGATTATACACTACAAAAATAACAAGCACTAGCGACGGATTATTAAATAAGTCCGTCGCAATTTGCGACGGATATATAGTATCCGTCGCCAAATATTCACGCCAAGTCAAAAACCTGACTACAGCGACGGACCTGGTCAACGTCCGTCGCTAGTGCGACGGATAATATAAAATATCCGTCGCTAATTATAAGCGACAGGTCAAACCGCCTCACGATAGCGACGGATTGGTCAACGCCGTCGCCGATTTGCGACGGGCAAGTTGTCCGTCGCAAAATTTCTAAAAAAAAGGGCGACCGGCCCTTCCCCGCGGAGACGCAAACCCTAGCGACGGTATTTTTCTCCTCCAGCGATTCTCCGGCGATACTCCTCCGGCGAACCTCCTCCGATCCCAGGTACGCTAGCTAACCCTCCTCCGGCGTCCTCCGGCGGCCTCCCGTGTCCTCGCGCGGCCAGGCGTGGCCGGTCGCGGGGCAGTGCATTCGGCGCCGCCTGCTGCGACTTGGCGCCGCCTGTCGCGGCTTCGCGCCGCCTGTCGTGGCTGTGCGCCGCCTGCCGCGGCCGTGCGCCGCCTGCCGCGGCCGTGCGCCGCCTGCTGTGGTCGCGCGCCGCCTGCCGTGCCTAGCATTAATCTAATTAATTAATGAAATTAATTAATTAGATTAATTCAATGTTTTAGATTAATTTAATTAAATTGATTAATTAACTAATTGTTTGATTTATTGTTTGAATTAATTGAATTGAATTTGATTATGTTTGATTTATTTTAGGTTAGATGATTAATTGGTTAGATGATTAATTGTTTGTTTAATTTTTTTAAATATTTCTCTTATCGTGGTTAGATGATTAATTGTTTGTTTAATTAGATTAATTGATTAATTAATTAGATATTGTTTGATTAATGTTTGATTAACTGTATAAATAATTAGATTAATTTGCTGATAAATTCTTTGATTGCTTAGAATAATTGATTCACTATTTATATAATGTTTGATTAATTAGATGTATTTTGTAGTATATCATCAATATCATATTTTCATATGCATGGATGATAATATTTGTGGTTTGATTAAATTGTCTTATTTGAATTCAGATACAATGTATCCGAACAAGGCATGGATGTATAATAGGTTAGACAATGGATTTATCCGTGACGAATTTTTTGCTGGAGTGGAAGAATTTGTTAACTTTGCAAAGTGTCATCCTGAGTGTTTGAATGGCACAGAGTTGAAGTGTCCATGTAATCAACGCAAATGTAGAAATACAGCTTTCCGTGATGAAGATACAGTGAAAACTCATATCGGCAGGTATGGGTTTGTTCCAGATTATTACAACTGGTATTGTCATGGAGAGCCGTATGTATATGAATTTGGTGGACCTTCCGTTGCATCATCATCGAACTCAATTGGACCAGAAACATCATATAACCCTGCTGATGCAATGCAATCAATGGTTTACGATGCAATGAATGCTTTTGATCAACCAAATGTAGAACAAGTACCTACTTCTGATGTTCAGAAAATGTATGACATGTTAAAGGCTAGTGAAAGAGAATTATGGGAAGGTATTCCTTCTGGTCATTCTCAATTATCTGCTACTGCAAGATTATTGAATATGAAGGCAGAACATCATTTCTCAGAACGATGTTATGATGACATATGTCAACTTATGTCAGAGTTGCTTCCAACTGATAACTGCATGACTGATAGTTTCTACAACACTAAAAAACTAATCAGAGACTTGGGTTTGCCAGTTGAGAAGATACATTGTTGTGTCAATAATTGCATGATCTTTTGGAACCAAGATAGTGAATTGATGGAATGCAAAATCTGCAACCATCCCCGTTACAAGCATGGTGTTCGCATGGTAAATCAGAAGAAGAAAAAAAATATTCCTTACAAAGTCATGTATTATTTTCCTTTGACTGCTAGACTCCAACGTTGTATGCATCAGCAGCAACAGCGAGTCATATGATTTGGCATCAAAACCATAGACATGATGGAGACATTATGTGTCATCCTTGTGATTCCCCTGCATGGAAACATTTAGATTCAACATTTTCTTCCTTTGCTATGGAGCCACGTAATGTCAGACTTGGACTTTCTGCAGATGGATTTCAGCCATTTGGAAGTTATGGACAACAATATTTATCGTGGCCTGTTATCTTAACACCATACAACTTACCACCATGGATGTGCATGAAAGATGAATTTATGTTTCTTACTGTTTTAATTCCAGGTCCTCAAAATCCAAAAGGGCACATAGATGTTTTTTTGCAACCTTTGATAGCTGAGCTGAATTATTTATGGAATATAGGTTCAGAGACGTATGACATTGCTACAAAGTCAAACTTTTTAATGCATGCAGCATTGTTATGGACTATTAGTGATTTTCCTGCTTACTCAATGTTATCAGGATGGAGCACAGCTGGAAAGTTAGCATGTCCACATTGTATGAGTCAGTCAGATGCATTTTCTTTGCCATGCAGTGGCAAGATTTCATGGTTTGATAATCATCGAAAATTTTTACCTCTTGATCATCCGTTCAGAAGAAATAAGAAATATTTCAAAAGGAATGAAGTAGTTAGGAAGCTACCTCCATTTGGGATGTTAGGCGAAGAAGTGTTAAATGAAATTGATAGTTATGGATTTCTACCAGTATATCAGGATGGATCAGATGATATCAACAAGTATATTGTTAGGTCAACAAATGTGGTTGGAGGAAAAGAAGTATTTTTGGGAGCTTCCATATTGGAAATATTTACTCATTCGTCATAATTTGGATGTGATGCATATTGAGAAAAATTTCTTTGATAACATCATTAATATGTCTTAAATGTGCATGGGAAAACAAAAGATACAACAAAATCTCGTGAAGAATTGAAACAATTAGTTAGCAGGCCTGAGTTGCATCAGAATGAAACAACTGGTAAATATCCCAAGGCTTGTTATACATTGGACAAAGAAAGTAAGCAAGCATTATGTTCTTGGTTGAAAAACATAAAATTCCCAGATGGATATGCCTCTAATATGTCTCGTTGTGTGGATACCAATAGATCTAAAATGGTTGGAATGAAGAGTCATGATTGTCATGTGTTCATGCAAAGATTAATTCCAATAGCTTTCCAAGAATTACTTCCAAATAATGTTTGGCAAGCACTTACAGAATTAAGCCTTTTTTTCAAAAATCTGACTTCCAGAGTTGTTACGGCAGCAGATATGTTACGCCTTCAGACAGAGATTCCTTTAATACTATGTAAGCTTGAGCGAATATTTCCACCAAGCTTTTTTGATTCAATGGAGCATTTGCCTATTCATTTACCTAGTGAGGCACAGGTTGGTGGTCCTGTACAATACAGATGGATGTATCCCTTTGAAAGGTTTCTTAGAAAATTAAAGAATAATGTGCGTAATAAAGCAAGGTTGAGGGATCAATATGTAATGCATATCTGGTTGAAGAAGCAAGTTCATTTTGCTCCTATTACTTTGCTGAAAATGTAAAACCAGACATCGAAAGTGTCCACGCAATCAAGATGACATTCCATCAGTTGACCCAGACATTCTTTCTATCTTCAAGTATCCTGGAAGAGCAATGGGTTCAACTCTATCTAGACGGTTAAATGACAGAGAATATCATGCCGCCAGGACATATATCCTCTTAAACTGTGAAGATGTCAAACCATACCTAAGGTATTATCTCATGTTGTAATGAAATTAATATCAAATAATATAATCAAATTTCTAGTATGATATCAAATGAACTTATATCTCAGGTTATACCAAGAACAGTTGTACATTCAAAATCCATCGATAAGTGCAAATGAGGTAGATCAAAAGATAGAAGAAGAATTTGCATTTTGGTTTCAAATATATGTAAGTGAGTGTGATGCAATTTTTTTTTAACAATTCTTGATTACTTATTAATCTAATAAGTTCACCCCACACTATTATAGGTCAATGATGACAGAATTCAAATGTAGCAGACGACAGAATTAAAAATCTCGCATTTGGACCTCTTCGTACTGTGACAGTCTACTCGGGTATTACGTGAATGGATACAGATTTCATGTGAGGCAACGTGATTCAGGGATGCTAACGTATAATTCTGGCATCAGTGTCAAAGGATCAACAAACAATAATGATAATGAATTTGACTATTATGGCAAGCTAGAGGAAATTATCGAAGTTGAATACCCAGCGTTGCCTTTCAAAAGATGTGTACTATTCAGGTGTTCTTGGTATGATCCAACACCAAGGACGGGCACAAGGAAACATCGGTTATACAATTTAGTTGAGGTTAATTCAAGCAAAAGATTCAACAAGTTCGAACCTTTCATTTTTGCAGTGCAAGCTGGTCAAGTAATTTATTTGGAGTACCCAACTAAGAGAAGTCGCCCTAGTGAATGGCTTGCTGTATGTCAAATGAAGCCTAGGACAACAATTGAAATGTCAAATACGATCACTAGCCAAAACTCAGATGCTTATCAAAATGAAGAAGTTATAATCAACTCAGTTGATTCAGAAATACAATCAGTATCTCAATTACTTATAGATGAGAATGTCTCTGACGAGGAAATTGATGATGATGAAATATCTAGCAGTGAGGAGGTCAATGTATCAACGGATTCAAGCGATGAAAACTTGCATGTCAATTTAGTTCCATAAGATTAGGATGAGTTAGATGTATTGAACAATATTAACTAATCAGAGTTTGTATTAAGATGAGTTGTTAATTTAGATCATGCTGCTTGTATTGAACATTTTATACGATGCTTGATTATCCATTTGCTAGCTTATTAGATCATTTGCTTGTATTGAACATTCTTCATTAGTGCACGTTTCCATTTGTCTCTAACATGTCTCATTTGCATGTTTACCTATTCTGCTTATTTACCTAAACTTTTGTCTAATCAGGTACCATGGCTGCACCCCGAGATCAGCGGATTATACTTACAGTCGTCGGTGACAGGTATACCTATTCTTCGTATATATTTTCTTACAGAATTTGCTAATATATTTTATTTTTTCCTACAGTTTCATGCCAGATGGGCATCAGGTCTCATCTTATATATCTAAAAAATTTAAAGAAAGACTGTCACCTACGACGACATGGGGTCATATTGAGAATGATTTGAAATCATTCTATTATGGAGAGTTTTTAGTAAGTATTTTACATGTATATTTAATTTGATATTATAACTTATTTTCATACTAACCATATAAATTTTTTTCATACAGAAAAGGTACACCTAGGAGGAGGGTGCGGAGGAGCAATTTAAGAAGACCTGGAATGCCTACTGCTTCAAATTGTACAGGGACATGCTCTACAAATGGAGAAAGAAGGCTGATAGGCCTACAGAGGTCCCTGAGCTGATTTGGGCAGCATGGCGAGCTGTCTGGGATGCCCCACACTGGAAAGAGAATGCTGCGATTGCTCGAGGCAATCACAATTCAGAGGTTGCTGGGCCCAGCACGGGATCGACGAAGCACACTGTTGGATCCCGTTCCATTATCCAGCATGCCAGTGATTTGGTAAGTACTTTTTATTTTGTTTATTAAAGGGATTTAGTATGTTTTTGTGGATATATTTAAACATTATATTTTGTGTATACAGGCTGCTGAGCTACAGAGACCTCCCACTAGTTGGGAGTTATTCAGCAAGACCCACAAGAAAAAAGATGGGTCTTTTGTCGATCGTCGCTCCCTATCTATCAATGTAAGTATATTAATTATATTTTACTTGTTTTAACATTTTATATAGACTAATTAAATTTTTATTTCACAGGAATCAATGACCACTAGAGTTTCTGAGGCACAGGCGTCTCAGCCTGCTGCAGAGGGGGAGGATGCACAGCCTCTTTCGACCGACGATGTGAATAGGATTTATTTTGAGGTCGTCGGTGGGAAGAGGAAGACCGCCTGCTACGGCCTGGGCTCTTAGGCAAAGGTTACATATGATCAGATGAGAGCTCCAGGGGTTAGGGGGCGTCCACCATCCTCCTCCTCTACCTCTAGTGAGGTTCGTCATTTGCGGGAGGAAAATGAAGCCCTGCGGACTCGACTCACGTCGATAGAGGAGACGTGTGCCGGGAGGGACGCAGAATGGGTTAAGACGAGCGCAGAGTGGGCTCAGAGGGAAGCAGCGAGGGATGCTGAGTTGAGAGATTTGCGGGCTCACCAGGCACACACTGACGAGATATTACGTGCGAGCTTTTGCTGCTACCCTATCGCCCATGACACAGATGCCAGCCCTTCCCGCCCCTCGTTTTGACGCTCCGGATACACAGATGTCAGCCGCTCCCGCTCCCGCCCATCGTTTTGAGTCTCAGGATACACAGGATCCTGAGCATCCCACAGAGGAGTAGAGTTATTATAGTGGTATGATCAATTTTTCCTCCATTTTTTTTCAGTAACAATGTATTAAGTTATTATATCCATAATAACTTATTTTCTTATTACTCCATTTATGTTTACAGATTCTACATTATCAGAGTTGAGTTCAGATTTCTCCTCTTGCTTGAAAGGTATTAGAGTTACATATTTAATACATATTTAATATTTCTTCTCTTGCTCCGGTATAGTTTAGTTTTCATTTACATATTTCATATTATTAGAGTTATCTTCTATTTGTTGTTTTTCTTCTATTAGATCGAGTTATCTTTTATTATATATGCTTACTTCATTTGTTATTTCTTATTGTTATCAATTCATATTTATTTCTGTATTGGATTGCTTTCTTATTGTTTTATCTTCTATTGTGCAGGAATATTTTTCCTTTCCATCCATTATTCACTCTGATATTCATGTACGTAATGATTCTCTACGAAACTCTGATTTTTGATATATGTTTACTTTCTTTTCATATATACATTTACTTGCTTGAAAAGTGTATAAGTTTTGATACATATGTTTACTCTGTTACATTTGGATACATCATATGTTTACTCTTTTTTGGATTGGAAAGTTTAGATTGTATAAGTTTCCTCTTGTTTCAAAGTTTCCATTGTAAAAGTTTAGAAATTAAACTTTGGAATGAATAGTGGATTGAATCTACACATTTCGAAATGATTGTTTCGATTTGATTGAATTCAAAACAAAAATTTGGATTGTTGTAAATGTTTGGATTGTTATAAATGTTTGGATTGTAATAAATGTTTGGATTGTAATTGTGAATATTTGGATTGTTCTGAATGTTTGAATTGTAATTGCGAATGTTTGGATTGTAATTGTGAATGTTTGGATTATAATTGTGAATGTTTGGATGTTGAAATATATATTCCTGTTTGATATTTGTTTATGTTATTATTGTATTCAGGGAAAGTAGAAGAAACGGCTACTGGCTGTCAAAATTTTCCAGGTTTAGCTACGGATAATTTTAAAAAACCGTCGCAAATAGCGACGGATATTTGACTTTGCCGTCGCTAAAACGATGTAATAGCGACGGATTTTTGACCGTATCCGTCGCTATTACGATATATTAGCGACGACCTTTAACCATATCCGTCGCTACCCCATACCGTTTGCGACGGATATTTGACCATCCGTCGCTACTATTTCCCCGGCCACTTTTGGGTTGTTTGCGACGGGGGGTTAAATATCCGTCGCTAATATAGCGACGGCGATCAAAAAATCTCCGTTGCTAACAAGCTCTGCGACGGGTTCTCAGCCGACGGCGGCAATTCCGTCGCTAATCCGTCGCTATTACTGTGTTACGACGGAATAGCGACGGATTATTGCCGTCGCTATTCCATGTTATTTTTGTAGTGGAAAGGAAGTGGTATAAGTGGAATAAGATATTTTTTACGTGTATATTTTGGTAAAAAATAAATTTTAAGATACTTTTTAATAATTATGAATTTTCATATGCATCGTTTGGTAAAATCGTCGCGACCCTGTTGACCTATTTTAACTCCTGAAGTCCATCTCTCATTACGTCGAGCTTTAATTTAACGCTCTCAACGTCAAAGAGCTTCCTGTTATTTGTCGGATGGTATATATCTTTGTTCGATCTGTTATTCTGCAAAGATCTAATATTTTAGAATTAAATTTTAAGACTTATTTAATCTGCGTAACTTGTTTTGGAAGTAAAAATACATACAAAGTGAGATTTTCCTTGTAGTTAGTTAATTGGCATCGATCGAGTATTTCTGTGTATATCGATTCGTTTAATTTGTTAACTAGTCAGCGCCCTGCTCGGACTCGACCACTTGCTCCTCCGCCGGCGGCGGCCGCCGGCGCGCAGCTCGCCGATACAACGCCTTTGTCCGGAAGTACAAAGCCAGGCTCGAAGCCAAACTGACCAGCGAGATGCACGCCCACCACAAGAACGTCTTGGCGTAGCACTTCCTCCCCATGCAAACCACCATTCCGTCGCGCAGGAGCACCACCGGCGCCATGGTTTTGCCGTTGGCGTCGTAGATCAGGGCCGCGAGCAGGCCGTAGAGGAGCGACCCCAGAGGAATGTTGGTGATGAGGATGTTGTGGTTGACGCCGAGGCCGTTCGGGCCGAAGAGCTCCGAGGTCACGCTGACGGCCGCGGAGAAGATGAACCCCGAGCTGAGCCCAATCAGGGCCGTGCCGGCCAGCAACGCGCCCATGTCGCCGGACTCTGCTAGGAGGAAGAACGCCACCGGCAGCGGCACCACCGCCACGGCCAGCCACCCTGTCCTCGGGAAGTGGATCTTCCTGCCATAACCATGATTAATCATTCATCGATGCTAAATTTGAGAATCGAAATCAGGAAGCTGGCAAATAGGATGACCTTGATAATGCGACTAATGAATTGGAGAGAAAATGGACTGATGCAGTCCTGAAACGGGGTGGCGATCCTACGGGCTAGGCGGTCTCTCGGGTGGCACGAGCTAATAAGGTGACAGAGAGCTGGCTGCGCCTCGGTGTGGCACTGTAAAACAGCGACCGTTAGTAAACCCGTCGGGGATTTTCCCGGTCAGGCACTCCGACGGTCAAGTCAGTATCCACAGACATAATAGTAGAAACTGAATCAAAATGAGACAAGAGATGCAAGAACTCGCGCGCGCGTTCTCGCATCTCTGGCCTCATTTCAATTCAGTTTCCACTACTATACCTGCAGATACTGACTTGACCGTCGGAGTGCCTGACCGGAAAAATCCCCGGCGGGTTTGCTGACGGTCGCTGTTTTGCAATGGCACGCTGAGACGCAGTCAGCTCTCTGCCACCTCACTGGGCTTGTGCCACCCGAGAGACCGTCTGGCCCATGGGATCGCCATCCCGTTTCGCGACAGGATCACGGACCTTAGAGAAAAATTTTAGGGAACATTAGAAGGATGTCGGAAGAGTTTTCGATGATGTCACTCCGACACTCAAGTTAGTAGGTTTTTTTAAATAGATAAAGCAGTATATTTGTGATAAGAAGAGAGAATCTTCTTTCCTGAAAAATCTATATATTTGAGTGTTTGAATGACATCATCGAAAATCCTTCCGGCATCCTTCTAACATTTCCTTAAAAATTTTTTCAGGTCCGTCTCCTCACCAGCTCATTACTAGACGAACCTAGGATGAATCGGGAAGCCCTCGCGGTGGGTAGTCTAGAAGCCTAGTGTCCTAGGGTTCGCGCCCTATTTCGAGAAAAAATTTCTACAAATACACCGTAGCTGTGATCGAACCACGAATATCTAGGATAGCGACTAGTCACCCTACCACTACACCATAATCCCGGGCCTCCTCACCAACTCATTAGTCGCATCACCGGAGGTCATCCCACTTATCAATTGACGAATTAGTGTGATTGAGCGTACTGGCGGAGGAAGTCGGGGGCAGAGGAGAGCAATCGGCCGAAGAAAGAGCAGGAGGAGTAGACGGTGATGAGCGTGGTGGTTTGGGAATCCTTCTCCAAGGACTGCGCGATCTGGCCGAGGTTGTTGCTGTAGACCAACCCGACGGTGGCGCCGCAGAAGTAAGCGACGTAGTAGAGCCAGAAATCGATGCGGCGGACGAGCCTCGCGACGCCGTGCTCTTCTCCGATCGCCGCCAGTTTGTCCTTCATCAACCCGCGGCAGGAGCAGTAGTGTTGCCCGGCATCAGCATCGTCGCCGGCGTCTCCCTCCAAGTCGTTGTCGTTGCCGGTGCTCTCCTCCTCGTCGCTCCCGACGAGTTGCTTCTGCAGCTCGAACAGAGAGGCGGAGTAGATGCTGCGTCGCGACCAGTCGCGGGAGCAGAGGAGGCCGGGGACGCAGACGGGAAGAAGCAGGAGGATGACCGCGCCGGCGAGGAGGAGGCGGGCGTTGGTGAGGCTGGAGGAGGAAAGGGAGTTGAGGAAGAGGAGGTAGAGGCCGGTGAAGAAGGCGAGGAGGTGGAGGAGGGCGAAGATGTGGGAGTCGTGGGAGGGGGAGTCGAGGAGGAGGGCGGGAGGAGGGCGGCGGAGGATGGGGAGGAGGGCGGCGGTGGAGGCGAGGAGGGGGAGGGCGGCGTTGAGGAGGAGGTAGGCGGAGGTGGGGGAGGAGGAAGAGACGGCGTTGACGGCGAGGGCGTAGAGGGAGGCGCTGAGGCCGTTGAAGCTGATGGTGAGGCCGAGGGCGAGGGAGCGGTTGAGGGAGAAGTTGCGGATGCAGAGGACAAAGCAGACGGTGTTGAACCAACAGATGCTGCAACCCGCCAACAGGCACAACAGAAATACCTGTCCAAACCGAATCAACTGTTCATGAATGAACGCCGTTTATAAATTCCCATAGATACAATTTAATATATTATCTATAAACATGAATATTATTGAATATTAGATGGGCAAATCATTGCTGGTAAAACGTGAAAATATTTTAATAGATTAAATATGTATTATAGTAACTCGTAACCGTTACGATTCCGTAATTAATACTATGCAAATGTGAGTTGAATATGTCAAATTTGTATCCTAATTTAGGATTTAATGGCCGATGAGAGATAATAATATCAAATGGTCTAAGACCCGTCTTGCACATGAAAAATTAAAAAAATGATCCTTTAATAGAAAAGAGCCTCTCTTTTGATTAGTGTTCATTAAAAAAAAAATAATTAATGAGATTTTTCCTACTGACCTCTTGCGACCGGTCCGACTTCACAGAAGTTTTCCACCGGTCGCTAGAATAAATCGAGAAACCCTCGCAGTGGGCGATCTAGAAGTCCAGCGTCTCAAGGTTCGTACCCCATTTGGAGGAAAAATTCCTGCAAATATGTCGTAGCTGGAAATCGAACCGCGGATGTCTGGAAAAGCGACTAATCGCCCTACCGCTACACCATAGTCCCGGAGGCTAGTGTCCATAAAATTTTAGGTTTGTGTGGAAGAAATCTAAGGAGTTGTCTCAATCTAAGGGGGATGAGACGTTGATTTGGCGTTCTGTTGGCCAAGTAATTGGAATGGTGTTCCTTTGCCCACTCCATTCAATCAGAATCAGAATCTAACAGGATGAACAGAGGAACGAGACAGATGATCTGGAGAGGAAAATCTATAGATAAAGATGATAAATTTGGGACTTAAATTGCTTCAACAGTCGATGAACGATCGGAAAATCTTAATGACAGATATATTTTAATAGGAAAATTAAAATAGCTAGGAAGGAAAGGGAACGTACAGGGAAGTAGGAGAGGGAAATGCGGCCGGTGATGAGGAGCCACTGGGCGCCGTAGGCGGCGAGGCCGATGGCGGCGGCGAGGAGGAGGACGACGGGCAGGGGGAGGTAAAGGAGGGCGAGGCCGGAGGACCAGCCGAGGGCCTTGCCGAGGTCGGAGGCGGTGGCCAGGTAGTTGAGTTGCACCTGCGAGATCTTCAGCGTCGCCTTCAGCTCCGACGAGTAGGCCGAGAAGTCGAAGTTGGTGCCGGTGAACGCCTGGATCCACACCGCCGCCGCCACCACCATCCACTTCCGGGATTGCCCCGCCATGGATGAGAGAGACAGCCGCCGACGCCGCAGCGGCCCCTACTATTGACTCCGATTTGATCTTCAATTTTTCTTCAAGAGATTTCTTCTTTCTTCCACCTAATTACGACAACTATATCGGGGAAGGAAGGTTGGCCTTCCTCCCTCCTCCGGTACCATACGAAATGTATGATATCTGGCAATTTTTTAACCTAAAATAGAAAGCGAAGCTGGTGTGTTGGGCTTCATTGAGATTGGGCTTTACTTGGGCGGCCCAATTGGCTCATCACAAAAACAATTAATGCTTTTTTAGGAATAATAAAATGAAAGTATTTTATTTTATAATCCAATATATAAATTATTTATATACTCAACCAACCCCTACCACGATTTATTGTTACAAAAGAAAAGAAAATTATAAATTGTAGTATGATTTATTTTTGACAAAAGTCCAAAGGATATTTTTTTAATCGTAAAAAATGATTAACGATATTTTTTTAACCTCGATCAATTTAATTTCATAAAAAAATTTTATTAGTCGTCAGAGTAAATTGGAAAGTATTCACGATGGACGATCTAGAAATCTAACATTTCAGAGTTCGCATCTCATTTGAAAAAAAAATTTCTATAAAATATATCATAGTTGGGATCAAATTATTAATGTCTTAATGATTATTAATCACCTTCTGCTGGTCATAGCTCCGGGATATTTTTATTAATTGGAATTATGATAATGACGTTTTTTATTATCATCTATGATAGCTCATATATATTTTATTTTTCTAAATTTACCCTTTTTTAATATAGAAGTTGATAATTACTACTCAATTATAATAGATGATAATTATTATTATCAAATATCAAAGGATGATAATTTTTTTTAATACTACAGGATAATAATTATTATTATAATAGATGATAATTACTACGAGATGATACTACAAGATGATTATTACTAATTCAACCAAAATGATGGCATCACAGTTAATAGATATGATTCTTAGATTCTATGTAACTATTATAACAGCCCCTGGGGCTATGGTGCGGCGATAGGATAACTAGTAGTTAATTTAGGTATCCGTGGCTCGATCCCCAACTACGACGTATTTTGCAGGAATTTTTCCTCCAAATGGGGCGCGAATTCTGGGACGCTGGGCTTCTAGACTGCTCACCGCGAGCGCTTTCCGATTTACCTTGGTGACCGATGGGAAACTTCCGTGGGGCCAGGCCAGTCATCCCAGGTTTAATTTGTCTACTGCCTGGTTCATCATTTTTTTTATGTAACTACTATAACGATGACTAGTATTGGTAAAAATAAATAAATTGTTTATATTATAATAACGGCAATTTACCAAAGGGCGTATCTAAGAATTGAAAATTATCAATTCGCGTACCATGGTTTCTATTTTACCAAAAGACGCAGGCCTTTAAGTGAACTTCCCCTTATACCCCTCCTTCTAACTACTGTCTTTCTCTTTCTCTCTCTCAATAACAAATTTTGTGACGTCTGCACATACTTTTTCAAACTTTTATTTTAAAATAATATATTATAGAATTGGCGCAAAAAATGTAAGGTAAAAATCAAAAAAATATTTCAGTTAAAAAATATCTCATCCAACCTGATTTAAAAATATAAATAAATGATTTTTTATATTTGATTAATATAAATTAATATTTATTAATATTATTAAATATATTAATATATTAAAAAAATTTAAAAAAACGTGAAGTCTTTTGATTTCAGGCAGCGCGGGCCTGAAATCAAAAGATTTCAGGCCCACATTGGGCCTGAAATTTTTTATTTCAGGCCCACGTTGGGCCTGAAATCTTTTGATTTCAGGTCCGACGTGGACTCAATTTTTTTTCTATTTTAAAAATATATTAATATATAAAAAACTTATCAAAACGCATAATTTCATATTAAAACGCAGGGTCTGAAGTCACGCTAGGAGGGCCTGAACACAGATGTGTTCAGACCCTCCTTGGGCCTGGAGGGTCTGAACAAATCTTGGATAAATATAAGTAAATTAAATAAAAATATCCACAGTTCTAGTTAGAGTTGAGCTAGGAGATGGTATTTTTGGTGTCCAAACTTCTAATGATTATAAATTATGTTGCAATAGGAGATTTTTAGGTCAATCAGTGAGTTTTCACCAAAACTCACTGTTGGACCTAGGATATTTAGATTTCTCAAAATCTAATATCATATGGAGTTTTCAGACCCACCTTGGGCCTAAAGTCATTTGACTTCAGGCCCAAGGCTTGGCTGCTGATTGATAATCCAGGGAACTAAAGAATCCAAGTCTGCGGCAAACTCGTGCATGCTTGAGACTAAGAAATGTGGGATCATAATTCTTTTTGTAGTGGTGACTAGGGATGGAAACAGGTCAGGCGGCCTGTCAGGGGCCTGTGGCCTGGCCTGTATTTGGCCTGGCCTGGCCTGGCCTGTTAAAAATTAAAATAATAAACAGGCTCTTTTGAAAGCCTGTTTTTCTTATCAGGCCAGGCCCAGGCTCAATATAAAGCCTATAAAGCCTGACAGGCCGGCCTGGGCCTGTTAAACATGTATTCTATAAATTACCAAATGTCAAAATATAATGTAAATGTAGAGTTTCGATCCCTAGACTCCCGCCCAAGCCAATACCTATCTATACCCACCTAACCAATAGATCACAAATCTTTGATGTTTTTTTATCCAAAATCAGAATATCTGTATCTATCATATTTTCGAATTAAATTACAGGCTTTGTAAACAGGTCACAGGCCAGGCCAGGCTATAGAACAGGTCAGGCTCAGGCCTAGAATAAAGCCTGTAACAGGCCACAGGCCAGGCTCAGGCCTGTTTGCTATTATACAGGCCTGACCTGTTAAGGTGAAAGTCTGGCCTGGCCTGGCCTGTTTCCATCCCTAGTACTGACTACTATTGAAGCTTGCAAATAGTCCAATTTAGATTTTTTTTCCAATTCACTGGTCACACCATCAGCTGTGTATATCTTGACCTGAACAAAAGCTTTTCAATTCAGAATATTCATAAAAACACCAACATTGAAGCCAAGCCTTGGGCCTGAAGTCTCGGCCTGAAGTCATTAGACTTCAGGCCCAGCGTGGGCCTGAAGTCGGATGACTTCAGGCCCAAGGGTACTGAAAATTTATTTATTTTAAAAATATTTTTTTATATTTAATTATTATTTATTAAATTAATTATTTATAAGGTCTGGAGTTATTTGACTTCAGATCCTCCTAAGATGACTTCAGGTCATGCGTTTGAATCTGAAATCACGTGTTTTGATAGGTTTTTTTTATATTAATATATTTATTAAATATTATTTATTATATTAATTTAGATTAATCAAATATAAAAAATTATATCTTTATATTTTTGAAATCATGTTGAAAGAAAGGTTTCTTTTAACTGTGCCCAAGATGCAGTCATATTTATACATCTTTGTGTGCCAACTGATACACTGAAAATTATTGGTACTAAGTTTGCATATCAGAAAGAATATCTCCTAAGTAAATTCTAAATAGAGATATCAGGTATGGAGAAATCCAAGTATCCTAGGTCCATCAGTGAGTTTTCACCGAAACCCACTGATTCATCATAGAAAACACCTATTGCAACATAATTCATAATCATTAGAAGTTTGGACACCAAAAATATTATCTCCTAGCTCAACTCTAACTATTGATATTGGATTTTGAGAAATCCAAATATCCTAGGTCCATCAGTGTATTTTGGTGAAAACTCACTGATAGACTTAAAAATCTCTCATTGCAACATAATTTATAATAATTAGAAGTTTGAACACCAAAAATATCATCTCCTAGCTCAACTCTAACTATTGATATTGGATTTTGAGAAATCCAAATATCCTAGGTCGACCAAAACCCACTGATATTTCTAAACTACTCTTATTGCATTGGTGATATCTAATATATAGATGGTTGGATACCTAAAACATAATCTCCTACCTCTAACCTCTCTATTCATATGGAGTTTTCAGAAATCCATATATGGGTGGTCTATCAGTGGGTTTTGGTCAAAACTCACTGATATTTCTAAACTACTCTTATTTCATTTGTGATATCTAATATATAGATGTTTGGACACCTAAAACATAATCTCCTACCTCTGTTAGATCGGGTTGGACCGGCTAGAGGGGGGGTGAATAGACGGGGAAAAAATTATGGAAGTGGAGGCACTCGTCTTTAAAAAAGAACTTGGTCGCAACTGAGAACGTTGCTTCCAAGGCAGTGGACGCTCAATAAAAATCTCCTTGTGGCGGAGAAGCCTTACAAAAATAGCACGCTAGAGATTTTACAAGAATGAATAAAATGATTGATTTCTAAAGCAAAACCTCTAAGTCTATTTATAGCCTAAGAGAATAAATCTGGATTGTTGATTGTTGATCACTTTTCTCTTGGCCGTTGATCCATGGATGTAATCTGGATGGTTGATCTTGGATGGGATTAAACTGCATCCATTGGATTTGATTAAAGGATAATGTAACATTATCCTTTAAGTTTTAATTGTTTTAATTAAAACTTTATCTTTCCTCGAGATGGTTGTTGAAATCTCCATGTCGCTGTTGTAATCTCTAAGTAGTAATATCGGCAACATTTTACTGCCATCGCCCTTTAGTCCAAATGGTAAGTGGGTTAGTGTGTGTTGTCGAGGTCTCAGGTTCAATCCTTCGTGGCACCAAATAATTTTCTCTTTTCTTTTGGGCGCTTGGACTAGTCTTTTTGATTCTTCGTCTTCTGGGTGATTTCCGGCCAACCGGAGTTAGGCTCACCCGAACCCGACTCCGGCCTTTCGCCCCTCGCGCGTCCTTCCTCCCGGCTTCTCGTCCCTCGGATATCACGCACGTCCTTCTCGCTCCACCGGTGTACTCTTCCGCAGCATCCGCGTCCCTCGAATTGTACCGAGCCCGTCGGCTCACTTCCCCGCACAATCCTTCTCGTCCGCTACGTCTTACACTCGACTTCCTCCGTACCTAAGCTCCTGCACACTTAGCAGAGGGATTAAAACCAACAGGACCTAACCTAACTTAGTTGATCACATCAAAACCAATTGGGGCACCAACAACCTCTACCCTCTCTATTCATATGGAGTTTTCAGAAATCCAGATATGGGAGGTCCATCAGTGGGTTTTGGTCAAAACCCACTGATATGGCTAAACTACTCCTATTGCATTGGTGATATCTAATATATAGATGTTTGGACACCTAAAACATCATCTCCTACCTCTACCCTCTCTATTCATATGAAGTTTTCAGAAATCCAAATATGGGAGGTCCATCAGTGGGTTTTGGTCAAAACCCACTAATATGGCTAAACTACTCCTATTGCATTGGTGATATCTAATATATAGATGTTTGGACACCTAAAGCATCATCTCCTACCTCTACCCTCTCTATTCATATGGAGTTTTCAGAAATCCAAATATGGGAGGTCCATCAGTGGGTTTTGGTCAAAACCCACTGATATGGCTAAACTACTCCTATTGCATTGGTGATATCTAATATATAGATGTTTGGACACCTAAACATCATCTCCTACCTCTACCCTCTCTATTCATATGAAGTTTTCAGAAATCCAAATATGGGAGGTCCATCAGTGGGTTTTGGTCAAAACCTACTAATATGGCTAAACTACTCCTATTGCATTGGTGATATCTAATATATAGATGGTTGGATACCTAAAACATCATCTCCTACCTCTAACCTCTCTATTCATATGGAGTTTTCAGAAATCCAGATATGGTAGGTCTATCAGTGGGTTTTGGTCAAAACCCACTGATATTTCTAAACTACTCCTATTGCATTGATGATATCTAATATATAAATGGTTGGACACCTAAAACATAATCTCGTACCTCTAACCTCTCTATTCATATGGAGTTTTCAGAAATCCAGATATGGGAGGTCCATCAGTGGGTTTTGATCAAAACTCACTGATAGTCCTAAAAATCTCCTATTACAACATAATTTATAACCATTAGAAGTTTGGACACCAAAAATACCATCTCCTAGCTCAACTCTAACTATTGATTTTGGATTTTTAAAAATTCAAATATCCTAGGGCCATCAGTGGGTTTTGGTGAAAACCCACTGATAGACCTAAAAATCTCCTATTTCAACATAATTTATAATCATTAGAAGTTTGGACACCAAAAATACTATCTCCTAGCTCAACTCTAACTATTGATATTGGATTTTGAGAAATCCAAATATCTTATGTCCAACAATGGGTTTTGGTGAAAACCCACTGATTGACCTAAAAATCTCTTATTGCAACATAATTTATAATCATTAGAAGTTTGGACACCAAAAAGATCATTTACTAGCTCAACTCTAACTAGAACTATTGATATTTTTATTTAATTTACTTATATTTATCCAAGATTTGTTCAGACCCTCCGGCCCCAAGGAGGGCCTGAACACATCTGTGTTCAGACCCTCCTAGTGTGACTTCAGACATTGCGTTTTAATCTGAAATTATGCGTTTTGATAGGTTTTTTATAAAAAATTTGAGTCCACGTCGGGCCTGAAATCAAAAGACTTCACGTTTTTTTTATTTTTTTATATATTAATATATTTAATAATATTATTAAATATATTAATTTATATTAATCAAATATTTAAAAATCATTTATTTATATTTTTAAATCACGTTGGATGAGATATTTTTTAACTGAAATATTTTTTTAATTTTTACCTTACATTTTTAGCGCCGATTCCATAATATATTATTTTAAAATAAAATTTGAAAAAGCATGTGCAGACGTCTCGAAATTTGTTACTGAGAGAGAGAAAGAGAAAGACAGTAGTTAGAATGAGGGGTATAAGGGGAAGCTCACTTAAAGGCTTGCGCCTTTTGGTAAAATAGAAATCATGGTACGCGAATTGGTAATTTCCAATTCTTAGGTACACCCTTTGGTAAATTGCCGTTATAATAATTATCAATCGTAATTATTAAATATGATGTTGACTAGAGATAAAACGTCTATATTATAAAATTTATCAACGGTAGTTATATAATATTATTAGTGTTGATTATAATCGAATTATTTTCTCGACTAGTCCTAGTGTAGACGATTCGATCTCATATTTTACCCACAAGTAAATTCAGAAAGTTTTGCGATCGCTCCTGACGTGGCACCCCAACTTCACTAGTAGTTCAATCATCATAAGTGTGTCCTACGTGTGAATTAAACCCTGATTATTTGGGAAATATACCCTGTCTTTTACTACCATACCAAGCCCCAGGTGTTAGGACATGTAGAGAGTTAAAGGGGGATGATTAACTTCGATCTTTGTTGCATGTAAATTTGTTGCAGCGGAAAACTTTAAGCAATCGCTAACATCTTCATTTACTTGGTATCCACCTGCTTGAGATGACTAATCCAAGGATTCACACGTACACATAGCTCCACTATGAAAATACTCTTCGGAAACAATCAGGAGGTGGAGAAATCTCATTCAAACTCGAATACAAGAAATATAAGAAGAATACAAAGTAAGACATAAATGAAATTGAAAACAATGTACAACAATGAACTCTTGTTTATCTTAATTGGATTAGCCTCTTGAAGCTTGGAAAGTACAATAACACTTCTCTTCCAATCTCTCAAGACTTGGCGTGAAGTTGTTGTTCGAGCTCTTCTTTCAACCTGGATGAAAAACCCTTTATATCGCGTCGACCTAGGGTTCCTAATCGATTACTGTGTCAGATCTAGCCGTTCAATGACTTCTTTTTCAAAGCCTAATCGATCACTCAATCTATTAAAACTTCTTAATCGATTAGGCAATTGATTCAACACATTACTATACTATCGAGAGATGGTCTTAATCGATTAGCAATCAATTAAGTCTCATTCTATTCTCGCGACAAAAGATGCCCGAACTTGATTGATTGGGATTGACCTTGATCGATTGCCCAATTAATCAATGACCTTTCTGTTCTCGCGACGAAAACCCTCCACCTGATTGATTGGTATTACTCTTAATTGATTACCCAATCGATTAAAGGTCATTCTGTTTCTCGTGAGAAACAGTGCTCCAATCGATCACCTGATCGATTGGATTGGGTCAATCGATTACAATCAATTGCTTATACCCTAATTTGCCTAAACCAAGTCTAAGGCTCCCTTTGCCCAACTTTCGGTCAACCGTGACCTATTAGGACTTTTTGTTGTCTAGTTCCCAACTAAGACTCCTTTTGTGCCAAGTATTTAGCTCGCAACTAACTCACCTTGGACTTTACCTAGTTCCCAATTAGGTTTGCCTAGTTCCACTAGAACTTCTCTCGTGTCAAGTGTTTAGCTCTCAGCTAATCCACCTTGGACTTCACCTAGTTCACAACTAGATCTTCCTAGTCCCACTAGGACTTCTCTTTGTCTAACCGCAGTTAAGTTTAGTCTCTAAGTAGACTTCCACCTTGCCAACGTGCGATCCTCCTAAATCCACTTGGACATCACCTAGTTCCAACTAAGTCTGTCTAGTCCTACTAGAACTTCCCTTTGCCTAACTACAATTAGGTCTAGTCTCACGGTAGGCATCCACCCTTTTTCCTAACCCTCGAGTTAGGACTTCACTAGTCAACCTTGACTTACTTGACTTATCTTGCACAACATCCAAATATCATTGTCAAACATCGAAACTTAAACTCACCTAAACTTAGTCAAACTAGTCAACCTTGACCTAAAGAAGTTTGTACCAACGCTAGGGGCAGGCAGATCAGCAATGGCGGAGCCAAGAATTGTAGTCTATCCGGCCTAAAAATGACATCTGAATGGATCCCAAGCTAAAGACCCTTTCTTTTAATTTGGAAACTCAAAATCCATACCGTGAACAAGTAAAATTAATATAACCACTAACTGAGTTGGAGTGCCCATATTATAACAGTTATGAATCTGTAACCACTATAACAATTAAAAAAATAGTTTTCGAAATAAAAATATACTGATACGGGATTAAATATTTTTTGATAATAAATAAAAAAAAGAAACGCGCATTTAACTATTCTAATAAAAAGCGATGTCCTTTGATTTTTACTCTCTTATTCTTTCTAAAAATAATAAACTTTTATAATAAAATCTTAATTATTTGCATATTTAGTTTTGAATGAAAGAAACCCAAAGGGTGGTGCCAGTGGAAGCCTCACAATGACTATGCCCTCTTTGAGTTGGCCAATGCTTTATTCTTCCTAATGCTACTCTGTGTTGCACTTCTCCTAACTATTCTACGACCCCTTTACAACATGATCGCAATTCAAAATACTTTACATATATCATTTTGTACTAATCCAATTGATTCTCCTCTATTTACTCTCTCGAAAAAAAAGAAGATGGAGAATCTTCCAAACATTCAAAGCTTAATTAGATGGTCTCAATCAAATGGATGCTGATGAGAAACTGATGGTCTCAACTCTCATATTCCCTTTGCGTACGTACACTGTAGAATGCATGAGTTGTCCCATTTTATATTGTTCAAAGATGAATGATGATTGAGGTTAAAACAGAGAGAATTCCTCAGGTAGACCCCTCTTTTGATGCATATAAAAGGCCTCCACAGGCCCCTGGGAGTAAACCAACACACTCCCAAAGTAAACTGAGCTTTCTTGCCTCGGTTCTTCGAGGTGTATGGCGAAGGAAGCCGAGTTGAAGGTGAACGAGAGCATCTCTGAGTTCGTCTAGATAGCTTTGGGTTTAGTTTAAAATCTGGTATTTGTGCAGAGTGTCGATCTGAAGGTTTCTGTTAACTGTTGTGAGGGATGCAAGAGAAAAGTTTTGAAGGCCTTGAGCATCAAAGGTAATTGTTCATAAGTTTTCATTGTTTTGTGTGTGTGTGAAAAATTATTGTTGTTTCATGGTTTTAGGTGTACTGAGGGCAGAGATTCATCCAACCTTACCTAAAGTGACAGTCATTGGCAATGTTGATGTCGGAATCCTGATAAAGAAGTTGTCGAAAGTCGGAAAAAGTGCTGAAGTATTGGCCGATGATAGGCTAAGTGAGAAGGAAAAGGAGAAAGAGATAGAACCCGAGAACGATAAGGGTTCTTCGATTAATGAGAGCAAGAGCACCCTAAACAAGGATGAGATTGGCAAAGATAAGGAAGGAGAAAAGAAGCCCGCGGTTTTTGAAACAACAAAGGGTGTGTTCCCGCCAATTGTAACTGCCATTCCGCAAATGAGCTTGTACCAAACTATCGCACCACAAGCCAAGGTTTACTACTCGGTGGAGCCTATTGCAGTGCCCATGCCATGCTACCTCATGAATGCTGACGCATGCTACATTCAAGACTATCGCTACTACGAAACACCGTCCTACCATCCTTCACCACCGCAGTCGCAAGCAATGGCCGCTTTCGGTGACTACTTCAACGAAGACAACACGGTAGGTTGCCGGATCATGTGAAGGATTGAACTTACCCAATTTTTGTGCGACAAAGGATAGAGGATGAACCATAACGAGGTGGTCATGGACCACAACTTTCCCGAAAGTCATATACGGAAAAGGCAGGGGAATTGAATGCCTCCCTTGCAACTTTGACTCGACTCTTAAAGCTTAGAAAGGCTTAATTCCTTATCAATGTGATTGTTGTCATCTATGACCTGTTCAAGTGATTAACAGCAAATAGGAATCTTTTGCTAAGTGAGCCTGAAATCATGCTTTGGAAGCTGTTTACGACTAAATTTAGGCCGATG
The DNA here is from genome assembly GCA_024364735.1 of Boesenbergia rotunda. NCBI lineage: Eukaryota > Viridiplantae > Streptophyta > Magnoliopsida > Zingiberales > Zingiberaceae > Boesenbergia > Boesenbergia rotunda. The sequence goes on from JAGFNQ010005350.1 coordinate 454,955, forward strand.
GGAGTGGAACCGAGGATGAATTCTCGACAAATGAAAGGTGGAGTCCGGTTGAGGGCCAAGGAATAAAGTAAGAAAGCCATTAGCCACCAAAATTTTGATACTCAATGATGGTTTTGTTCATAGTCAATGTTCAAGAACATCAAGGAAAAGTTGAAAAGGACAGCTTTTGATGCTCTGTCTAGATTTTGCTACATTAAGTTTTGTGGAGAACAAGTCCTGTCCAGTCAGTTATGTAGTTGAGTTTTGTGGAGAAGAAGATGCTCCTTTAGAAGATAATTTGACTCCATTCTGCAGCTAAAACAGCTACTTTATACCTGTTGAGGCATGGATTCTAGTGTTGGTGTTAACTTGGCAATGAAGTAGAGAATAAAGGTTTCAGCTCTGATAAACAATGATTGATGCTGTATATTAAAGTACATTGAATTAACAGATACGCTCATGGCTCAACTGTTTGAACTAGCCGAGTCAATTAGATGTAAAAACACTATGTATACTAGCGAGCGCATTACGTATGTAATATAATATATAAAACGTGTAAATTTTATCTTATCCTAAAATGAAAATTTATTTAGTTAAAATTTAAATTTTAATTTTAAAATTTTAAAATATAAATCTTTTTTGAATTTGATAAATTATTTTCTGAAATTTTAATTTTAGATTAAGATTTGAATTTTACTTTAGATATGTAATTATATATTTATCTTTTGAATATGTGCTTTTAGGATTTATGATTTTATTTTCTGAATTTTTAAAATTTGAAGGATAAGAATTTGAAATTTCTAATAAGCTTTGAAATTTTTTCGGTGTAAAAAGAAAAAAGGACATTACCATAACTTAATTTTGGACTTCACCGTATCAATTGAAAGTTAATTAGTAAAGGATTCAATTCTTAATTAATAGTAAGATATATTATTTAGGGTTTTATTTTTATTACAGAGATATTGTAAGATATATTATTTAGGGTTTTATTTTTATTACGGAGATATTGTCGGAGATACAAGGAAGTAGTCTGATTTGAAATTACAATCGAAATTAGACTTATTTGTCAAGATGGCATGATCTTATGAGCTCAAGCCGCCAGCCTGAGATGGTTAGGACGAGTTGTTTGGTTCTCCAAGTTGTTGAGTGCTTGAGCTATCACATATGTCTACCAGACTACCGAGTGGATTTGCTCGAGCCTAAGTGGAATGTTGCTTAGCTGAATGTTGAGTGCTCTTGAGTGCTGCGAGATACGAGTGGCCCTAGTGCTTCTCGAACGGTACATCGAGTGTCGAGTCGATGAGCCTAGTGGTAGCGTCACCCGACTGCCGACTATTGAGTATCGAGTGCGAGTGGGTTGTTGCATCCCCCGACTATTGATTCTTGAGTTGGTCGAATCCGAGTGGATTGTTGTGTTGCCCAACTATCGAGTCGGCTGAGTCCGAGTGGGTTGTCGCTGCTTCAGCGCCGACTCGGAGACCGAGTGGGAAATTGAGACGCAAAAATCTATATTTGAGATAGTTTCCTTAAAACAGATTCATCCCCTACTACGGTGCTTCGAGAGCACGTTGAGCATCTGTTTCCCAAGATACAATAGCAAAACCACGATTACAACTTAGCACAAGTTGTTTGTGACGAACTAAGCACGTACCCGAATACTATCATGGAAATGTCTGTTGAGCGAAGGGCATGACAGAGAGAAAGAAAATGAGGGAACGAAGGTGGAAGGGTTTTACGTCTGCTTATTGTGTCTTTTTCTCTGCTCTATCACGAAAATATCCATCGAGTGGAGGGCACGACGGAGAGAAAGAAAATGAGGGAACGAAGGTGGAAGGCTTCTGTGTCTGCTTATTGTGTCTTTTTCTCTGCTTGTGGTCATAATCTCCTTATATAGGAGCTATGAATAAAGTCTATGTATCACCTTTACTCACTCAACAGAGAAATGTCAACCACCAACCATCATCAGATCTGCACATTAATGTATCTGTTACACACTTAAGTAGGTAACAAAATGGATTCAAATGACAAATATCGATTGATTCGCTTAGGTAAATTTTGCCTCAATCGATCTAGTATTCTATGTGTTATGTTCACACACGAGTTACCTTGATTTAATACAATTTGAGTCTTGAATTTGCACACCTCTCCCGTGGGCATAAACATCATATACGTTGACAATTTTATTCAAGTGTTGTGATTCCATATCAACTAATCTCATAGTCACACATCCCTCAATGTGGGACTAAACTCTCATGCACATGAAAGACCTTTCCATCCGCCTCTTATTTCCATTTATAATTCCAACAAAAATATATATATATATATATATATAGTGGATAGTGGCGGTCTCCGTATGGTAGTGTAAGTTAGAAGTCAAGTTCTTGGTCAAAAGTCAATGGAATGATACATTAAGGGGAATAAAAAATCAACCTTAGCAAGGCGACACACCTAATTCCCTTAGTGTGGCCACCCGACTCCCTCAGCTTGGTCGCCTAACTCCCTCAACCCGACCACAATCCTCTGACTCCCTCAACCTGATCACTCGACTCCCTCAGCTCAGCCACCCGACTCCGTCAACTTGATCGCCTAACTCCCTTAACTTCTGACTCCCTCAACTCGATCATCGGACTCCTTCGGACAAGACTTACATCTAATGTGGCTTGTTGAACCGTTTCTCCCAAAAGACATAGAACGTAGTTAGTCATTCTCTTTCGGAGGATGTGGGCAATATAGCCGTTTATCTTGAAAAATATGAACAACGTAAATGTTCTCCCAGAGAGCGTGAAAGTACAACTACATCTCTATAAAAAGTGACCACTCCAGCGAGCACAAATATGCAAACACAATCTTTCAGATCGCGGGGATGTTATGTTGCACATTTATCAGCGTGCACTACTTAGTTTTTTTTTTAAGATTTAAGATTTAGAGTTTATCTATATGAGCAAAAAAAACTTTGAAAATTGCTAATTTTTTAGCATCATCTGACCGCGAACCTTCCTAATGAACACATCAGCGACGTGGTCGATCTCATCCTCCAAGATGAACTCGGCTCCACCATCCTCTCGTGAGCTTCGGACCAAATCGATCGCCGAGCACGCATCATGATCGTCATCGCTCCTGCCTTCCTCGTCGACGCTGATGCCTCCATCAGCGTCGTCAACCAAGTCAAAGAGGCAGTGGCTCAGATACTCGTCTTCCTCACTCTCGTCGTCATATTCCACTTTGCCGGGGATCTTGCCGGAGATGGCCCCCATCAGCAGCTTCTTGTTGGGGAGCAGCCCAAGGAGCGTGGCCCTGGGCTTGGCTTTGAGCACCATTGCTGCAACCACAGTGCCAATCTGCTTGAGCAAAGAGACTGCCCCTTTCTTCATTATTTTCCTCAAGGCATGGAATAGAAATAATTGTATGCTTCATGGTTAGTATTTGTAGCAACCACAAGAAATCTTCTCTTTGAAAATTATAAGAAACTCATTAAAATGGAGAAGGCACTAAAAGAAAAGATGAAAGTGAGAGGGAAAGTAATTTGAATTTAAGCATGAGGACTGAATATATATTTATATATAAACATGAAAAGGAGCATGAAAATTAGGTTCTAGTGACATGTCTCTTAGTGATTGCTCATCTTGAGAGGTAAGTGGATATAGCAATAGCACAATAATGAATCTTGTTTAATCTTTGAAACATCACCTAAATTGTCTATTTATATATATATATAATTCAAATTGCAATTAATTAATACATTTTACCCTTTAGGCATATAAATTTAGTTGAATCATAAAAATAAACAAGTAATGCTCAAGCTACAATCAAAATAGATTAGAAGATGGTTAGAACTTTAGCGAGTAATGACAGAGTACTTTATTTAGAGATTAGATAGGAGGTTTAGTTTTCCGGTATGACAATTGAGAATATTGAATCGATGGATGTAGTAAAGTCTATGAGACACTTTAATTGGCAAGGAGAAAAACAAGTCATTGTGTATCAAAGAAAAATAATAAAGAGATAATGAAGATAAAAAAACAATTAAAACCATCAAATTATTCAAGAAAATAATGCCTTCCATATGACACAGAATGTTGTGTAAAAACTAGATGTGTATTTCTATACTTCATAATAAACCTTTGAAGTCCTCTTTGTAAAGGCCATGCACCTCTAGAGGCTATGTAGAATTTTGAGAAATGTTTAATCCTACCCTTTTTTTGTATATGTTCGATCACAAAATGTATGGTTCTTTAGATTTAAAAACAACTTAAACATTGTGAAGGATTTATTCAAAAAAAAAAACTTGTGATCTAAAAGGAATATATGGCTTAGATTCTTCGAAGGCACGCTAAAGTCATGTCTTTGGCAAATTCTTCCTTTTCGACATGTGGGATCGGAAAGCAAAGGAGATATGAGTTATTCAATGATTTGTCTCCTCCCAAACTGTGTGGGGCAACCCTGGAGAGGTCGCTAAGGTGACGGCACCTTTATCTCTACTTTCAAAGTTAGAAATACTAATAATTAAGAGGAAGAGGAAATTAGCCTAATCATTTTTGCTAGGAATAATTTCACATAAATTTAATGTAGCATGAAAAGATCTCAGTTAAACTAATAATAAACAAGGTTCTCCAAGCACTAAGCTTTCACATATAAGATTTATGTAGCCAACTTCAGACATTCATGACAAACATAATTTAATGATGATATATTCCTCCTAAAAAGCATAGAAGCACCCTATCAATCTAAACTTTGGCTGCCCTCTTGGTGTAAATATGTTAAAATTGATTCTAATAGTACCAGTTCTAGTTTTACAAATTCATTCCCAAGTGATTCAGTTCTTGAGTATTAATTGCATTGGTCAATTACTGAGTTGCAAATTACAGTCTCTCAAAAAGTATATGAAACATCTATGAACCTAGAGAAACAAAAGAGAAGCTATCTAACTATTCACATATTGCTCTGAATTTTATATGCCCACAACATTGTTACTGAAAATATCTCTAATGAATTCTTTGAGATTTGTCATTGGTCATCACATAAACCCTACGAGTAACAAGCTCCTGCGATGGGGCATCGAAGGGTATGTGTGTTGAAAGGGGTTGCATTCGGACCTGCCCATTCTGGATATACGGAGTAAACCCTTGGATACAAAACTCTGCCGACTTCTCAACGGATCGGAAACACGAGAAACATCGATGCCAAGTTGAAACGGTAATCGGCAAAAAGAAAGCCACAGCATACAAACCTAAATCTCGCTTGCCCCGAAACAAAAAGGAGACGGAAAAAAAAAACTAGAGAAAGAGGAGGAAAGTACTCGGGAGGGCTGGAGATGATTCACTTCGCCGACGGCGACCTCATGGCTTCGAATCTGCGATCGGAGAAAAAACATTGCTCATCAAATTAACGCAGAAGAAGAGACGAGAGAAGAAAAGAAATCATAATAAAAAAAACACTACCTTTATGAGAAGCTCCAGTTTGGGGTCGTCGTCGTCGGCGGAGTTGTTCTATCAAGGCGAAGATATCGATGACGAAGCCGCCATCAATCGATCGAAGAGAAAGAAGGAACTATGGAGCCGTTACATATTCGAGAAAATTCTCATTTTGGTCCCCGCATACTTTAGCATCTTTACTAATTCACCCTTGTATTCTAAAATATTAAATTTAGGACTCGCGCTTCGACGAAGACGAAGAAGCTTCAGAGATGGATGTCAGAGACCACAAATCGATCCTTTGGCTATATCCCTGCACGTAAAAGCAAAAGCGAAGGCGACGCAGCAGCCGGTGCTCGACGCTGCTGCTAGCAAGCGTGCGTGCGTGCCTGCAAAGGCAAGGCTGCGCCGCCCGTACGGCTCCATGCCCACGCCGGTACTCGCCGGCGCCGCTTGGATTAGTTTATGGCGATTCAAATCTGGATGAGTCTCCGTGATATCTTCCAGACTTGCACTTTTCTTTTCAGTGCTGTGGATTCTCTCTTCTCTCCAACCATTCGCTTTCATTGATCAACGCGGAGTCATCGGCCAAACGATAAGGCTGGAGCAGCAGCGAGGCATGCACGGCTCGCTGTGCCACGAACGACGATAAGGCTGGTAAAGGCTGCCGACGAATCCTCGCCCAAGAACAAACTGTTCACTGTACAGTATCACATTAATGGAGCCAAATCTAGGTTCTGTTAAACAATCCACAGAGAAGAGCTAGCACAGAACAGAGAACAGAGAGGCGAAGACAAGCCCAATGTTTCACTGCCCCCTAGCTCCTCGCATATATAAACTGAAGGGGACGGCAGGAGGAGGGACATGACAAGCCCACTCGGCTGCTCTGTCCCTGAAACGCGGTGCATCCGCACGGCATTCCCATCCGGAGAAAGGGACAACACCGTCAGCAGAATTCCGTGCGTGCTGTCGAAAGTGTATATAAATGATGATGCGCAACACGAGCAGCCATTAGGAAACGAAGATCAGTAGAGACAAGAGGTGAGTACAAGTCGTCGTCCATGCTCTCTTCTCTTTTACTTAACCAAACCCTGGTCCCTTGAATCTTGTCTCTTTGCTGCTCCTCCTCCAAAAAGAAGTAAACGTGATGTGGAGTGAGACCACTAGCAGCGAGCTGCTTTCCTTTCCATTCCATTCCATTCCTCGCTGACAAGCAAAGCAAAAGATGGAACAGTACTCCTTATCGGCATAAAATAAGTGGGCTTCAATGATGCACGAGCTCTGGTCTTGCAGGGGCGGAAGGAAGGAGGGTGGAAGAAGATGCTGGCCTGTATTGCTTGCGCGAAGCACGACGACCCGGACGGCGGCGGAGAGGACGGCGGCGGAGGGCGTCGTGCCGGAAAAGAAGCCGTCAAAAGCCTCTCGTCACAGGTCGCTCACTCGCTCCTCCTTCATTACAAAGAACCTTTGATAGCAAATCGGGTGCAGTCTTCCTTGAAAGGAGAGCCTGACAGAAAGCAAAGTTTCGGATAGGACAAGGAGGATAGGCGCCGTGGAAGGAATAAAGCGTGGCTGTGGCAACTGCTGCATGCCATGCGTGCGTGCGGTGGAGCGGGATTGACCTGTGGATGGCCGGAGACGGTAGATTCTTGGATGAGTTTTTTCTAATCCCGGTCTCGATGCGCGCAGATAAAGGACATGGTGTTGAAGATTTCCGGCGCGACGCGGCAGGGCAAAGGGAGCGGAAGCTCCTCGCTCTCTTCCACATCGTTCGGGAGCAAGAGCTTCCGCGGGGATCCTCGCCGTCGGCAGCAGCGGCAGCACGGTGCCTATACTTACGAGGACGCCGCCCACTACGCGGCGTGGGATTTGAGGAAGGAGGAGGAGGGCGTGGGCGTGGTGCCGGAGGACGACGGCGAGTCAAAGGAGTGGGTCGCCCAGGTGGAGCCCGGCGTCCACATAACCTTCGCGCCGCTCCCCGGCGGCGGCGGCGGCAACGATCTCAAGCGGATTCGATTCAGGTGCAGTTTTCAACAGCTGTAGAGATCTCTCTGTGTTTTGTCCAGACGAATCGACGATCTTAAGTCATGATCGGTGATGTCTGTAGTCGGGAGATGTTTAACAAGTGGCAAGCACAGAGATGGTGGGGGGAGAACTACGACAGGATCATGGAGCTGTACAATGTGCAGCGCTACAACCGCCAGGCTCTCCAGACTCCGGCGAGATCCGACGACGGCGAGGTCAGCAATAGATTTCTGCATGGCTTTGTATAGCTTTCCTATTTATTCAGGGTTTTCATTCAGGGAGAATCCTCATGGTCGAGGGTTGGCTCGACAAAGGAGAGCCCCATTGCGCCGCCGCTCGCAACAGACAGGCAACTCATTAGAGAGACCAACAAACCGCCCTCTGCTGGCGCCGGCGAAGGGTCTTCCGGTGTCAAGGCCGAAGCCGCCACCCCATCGAGAGATGAGGCATCCATCTCCGTCAGCAATGCTAGCGATATCGAGATAGCGGAGTGGGTGGAGCAAGATGAACCTGGCGTGTACATCACCATCCGGGAGCTCGCCGACGGCGCCCGGGAGCTCAGGCGAGTGCGATTCAGGTAGTATTCATGCATATGTAGTTTCTAGCTCATCTCAAACTTCTGCGTACCTTCTTCTCTTGTACTAAAAAGAGCCCTGATTTGGTGGTTGGCAGCCGAGAGAAGTTTGGGGAGGTAGACGCCAAGCTGTGGTGGGAGGCTAACAGGGAGAGAATCCAAGCACAGTACCTGTAGACCTCTACGTACGCACTGCATGATTAGACCTCCTGTATACTCCAAACAACAACGATTTAGAAAAGGAAAACTAACTGGGAAATTGTGGGTCTTAATTTGGACAAGTAGTTTCATCCTATCAATGTCATATCTGGTTGGATTTCATCTACACATTTCCTCTTCATGCAATTGAAATGCTTACAGATATCCTAGATAGAGTTCATCCCTTTGAGGAGGAAAAACAAGAAATTTACAGAGACAGCAATGCACAATATATAAAAGAACTGGTAAATAATGGGCACCTATGAGGAGAAATCAAGTTCCATAGTTCTGTCATGCAATCAGAAGCCAAGAATTCAGCATAGCATAATGCAAAGGCATGAAAAGAATTGTTAACTACATATAATCTAGTTTAACAGATAAATTACAATAAAACAAGATGCAGAAAGATAATAAATCACCTAAATTGAATCGTCCAATCAACAAAACAAAAAAGCATCATCATAGTAGTCAAGCTTCGGCACAGAGTTTTTTTTTCGATCCTTAACTGATATTTCATAAAAAAAATTCAAACAGATAATATTTACCTCATTATTTCTTCTATTTCTTACTTTTTTTTTCTCTTGCATTCTCCAAGCCTCCAAAGGAATTACCTTCATCCTGAACTCTTCTCTTTACACTGCAGGACATTTCTGAAAAAGAAAAGAAAATGTCTGCCTATAGAGTACCAATTGGTTCATAGTCTCTGCAATTCATTAACTCAATCAGATATCAAACTTGCGAATAGCATGGACTTCCATAGTCTAATAGAAATTTGAGTGAGAAACTGAAACAATGTCCACCATGAATACCTCAATTTTCCAACTAACTTCATCCAAGTGATCAGAACCACCTTCAAAGCATATGCTTGGAATCAGTTAACGGCTCATTCGCCGTCTAAATCACAAACAACAGTTATCAAATAGAGTAGAAAACAGAACGTATTTCTTAATGAGTATTACCCAGACAATTGTGGAGATGGATCATAATAGACGGACTTTCAAATGTCTAAAATTACATGATCTAAACAAAGTGCAAAGGCTAGTAATCTCAATTAGTATATCTCATCATCAGGAATTTCTGGTGTCAAAAATTTCTCAGGATCTTTATACATCTCCTCGTAGTCGAATCTAGACTTCACTTTTTCTGGCACTGGTGCAAGAGGAATTATAGAGTCTCGATCGATAACACCATCAATGATTCCGTACTCAACGCCCTCAATAGGTGACATGTAACGATCTCTATCAATATCTTTTTTAACTTGCTCAATTGTGCGGCCCGTAAAACCTGAGATAATTTTTATAACATTGTCCTTGCTATGCATAATCTCTTTGGCCTGAACCTCAACCTCTATGGCTTTCCCGCTAGCTCCTCCAAGAGGTTGGTGAATCATTATCCGTGTGTTGGGCATTGCAAATCGCTTTCCCTTGGTACCACCACCAAGGATGATAGATGCTGTAGATGCTGAAATGCCAAGTGCAACTGTGGAGACATCGGCTCTCACAAGCTGCACCACATCATAAATGGCCATTGTAGCACTGAAAACAGATGAAGTAAACAGTTACACATTAGAATGCCTTAGGAAAATATACAGTTTGTGTATTTTGGAGGAAACAAGTGCTGCAGAATAAGAGGGAAGAGAGGTGGGGGTTGGTAAACAAGCGGGAAAAAAAAAGGCTCTAGTGGTCATTTTTCTTATGTGCAAGACTTGTTCTTCCCTTCATTCTTCTATACATCTAACCAAGTAAACAGAGGAGACTATGATTATCCAAGTAATGCCGTGTGCAAAGATAAACATAATAATAAAGCAGAATAAATGATGACAATCATCACGATCTGAACTTAATTATAAGGAAAAGAAAATATTTGTATCCAACATGAAAGCACAGGCAATTTAAATCAAACATAGAAACTTGAGCGAGTTCAAAGTTCACCCACACAAATGCTAGCTGAGCAACTCTCAAGAAGAGCAAATTTCTAAACAAGGAAAGAACACAGCAGTTAAAGATTTGGCCAGGAGAATTTTTAGAAACTTATCGTGTTTCATATATTCATGTATCAATTGTCCAGTCAACCTCTTTAAGGTTCCTGGTGTGCAGTGATCCCAGAACAAAAGATCGCGGTTAGGTGATTTCAAGACATTATAGCTGCAAAGCGTGTTCAACCAAACATGATGTTTGAAATTTGAAACTTATTTTGGTGAGAAATAACAATTCCACGAAGACTTGTTAAACCCAAGATAATACATGGAAGCCAGATGTGCTTAGGTATGGTAATTCCTGGTTGGGAAAACAAGGAAAAAAAAAGAGATTTAGCAAAAGGGAATCACCAGAAGTTAGTTTGAATTTCTAAGTTCCGCTGCGTAGTAATATATACAACCTAACGTTTTATGAAACATTGGAGAAGGTTCCAAAGTTACAAATGGATAGCACTTAATTTTTTCATGAATGGGTCCACAGATCCAAGAGGAGAACATAATGGTCATAGATGACATCCAACAACAGTGCATTATCTACTACAACAATAACAACAACAACTAAGTCTTATCCCATTAGGTGAGATCGACTATATGGATCCTTCTACATTATTACTTTCTCTCTAATGCTCTCATTTCTTATTCTGTTTATCCTCGTATGTCCACACATCCATCTTAACATCCTCATCTTTGTAACTTTCATCTTTTGCTCATGTGCCTGAGTCATAGCCCACATTCAACACCATATAACATAGTAGGTCTAACTGTCGTTTTGTAAAACTTCCTTTAAATTTTAGAGGTACTTTACGATCACATAAAACACCCGAACTAACCTCATTTCAACCATCCTGTTTGTATTCTATATGAGACGTCTCTCTCAATCCCTCCATTATTTTACAAAAATGATCCTAAATACTTAAAACTCTCATTCAGACTCGTCATCTTCTATCTTAACAATTATCTCATTACGTCTAATATTGCTAAACATAAATTCCATACATTATATCTTTACTCTACTAAGCCTAAAACCTTTCACTTCTAGTGTTTTCAGTCAAGATTCTAGTTTAGCATTTACTCCTTCACGTGTCTCATCTATCAAAACAATATCATCTGCAAACAACATACACCATAGTACTGCATCTTGAATGTGTCCAGTGAGTTCGTACATGATTAGTGTAAAAAGATAAAAACTTAAAGCTGATCTTTGAAGTAACTCTATCCTTATTGGAAATGCTTCAGTTAATCCGCCTGAAGTATTCACTCTGGTTGTTACAGCCTTATACATATCCTTAATTAGTTAAATATATGCTATGCTAACACGTCTCTTTTCTAGAATTCTTCATATAATTTTTCTAGGGATCCTATAATAAGCTTTTTCTAAGTCAATGAATATCATGTATAGATCTTGTTTTTGCTCCTGATACTTTTCAATTAGTTGTCTGAGAAGATATATAACTTCAATTGTCGACCACCCCAGCATAAACCCAAATTGATTTTCCAAACTGGTGCATTACCTAAACAACAAAAATCCTCTCGCATCCCAAGCACAACTAAGCAGAAAACACACATTCTAATATGTAGCAATTAGCCTAAAATAAACTAAACTAACCTTAATTATCACAAATATAGAGAACAAGTGGCCGCAGGACTTTCCATTAGAAATTGTTATGTTGTTAGAACACATTATCACGTTGATTAAGTGAACACGCGTGTATTTTTTAATTTAAAAAAAAAATCACTACGACACTGAAAGGTGTTCATTCAAAAACATTCATCGTTCTTGAGGATGCTATGTAAGTATGTTGATCGTCGATAAAGATTAGGCTTAGAGCTATAAAATGCCCCAAATCTAGCAAATCACACCGCTCGAGATGATATTTAAGTCAAATCAACAGAATTGAATACTGAAATTTGTAAAGATTTGATCTTAGAGCCTTCCAAGTGATTCAAGGGCCCACCTTAGGGAGCCACCGGAGGAGTTGATGAAGAGGCGGATGTCCTTGGTTGGATCCACGGCATCAAGGAGAAGGAGCTGGCTAATGATGGCGTCGGCCACGAAGTCGTCGATGCTGGTCCCCAAGAAGACAATCCTCTCGCGCAGAAGCAAGCCCAAGACGTCAGACTCGGCGCCCTTCATGGCCGAAGCCGGCGTCTGCGGTGAGGCCGAAATCGGCAACTGGAGGTCGGGGGACGAGGAGGCCGAGAGGACTCGGGGCCTGCCACGGGAAGAGAAAGAGAAAGGGAGGCGAGAGGGAGATGTGAGGCGGAGAGAGAGAGATCGAGGGGGCTTTGGAGTGGACGGGGAAGAGGTGAGGAAGGAAGGCTTGAGGGGAGCGGAGACGAAGAGCGAGGCCATGGCGTTCGTTGATCGGCGACGATAGCGGCGTCGCTCGGCAACTGTGCGACCAAGAGATAAACTCTTCGAGGGCGATCTGCCAACCCTCACGCTTTCTTTCCTTTATTTATTATTTACATAAACGAAAAATAATAATATATTTTTAAAAATTAATTTTAAGTAAAAATTGAATTTTACCCTAATCAGAATTATTTCTGTTCTCGCTGCTTCCTCACTCGCTTCCGCCCATGGCTTCGGCGACAGTAACGTGGTCTTCCTCCTCGATTCTCCTCCATGACATCTGCAGCAGTAGGATTCCTCCGACAGCGCCAGCTCCCCACAGCCATGCTCCATTCTTCCTCGGCCACCGCCTCCTGCGCCACAGCGACCACCTATCAGTGGGATCCAGCCCTCGACCTGAGGCTCCACCACCCCACGCTTCTCCTCCTCGAGAAGCACTGCAACTCCCCCGCCCACTTCAACCAGATCCTCGCCCAGATGATGAGGCTCCACCTCACCGCCGACACATTCCCCATGAGCCGCCTCCTCGCCCACTCTGCCGCCGCATCTCGCCTCTCCCTCGCCCTCCGCCTCTTCACCCACTTCGCTCCCTCCCCCAACCTCTTCATCTACAACCTCATGATCTCCGCCTTCTCCTCCTTCCCACGCCAATCTTGCGACCTCTACAAGTCCATGCTCTCCTCCCCCGTCGCCCTCGATGAGAGGACCTTCCTCTCCCTCCTCAAATCCGCTTCCAAAAACGCACCTTTCGGCCGGCAGATCCACGCCCACGTTGTAGTCTGCGGTTTCAGCTCACGAGTCTACTTGCGGAATACTCTGATGAAGATGTACTTGGACGCCGGAGACTCCGCTTCTGCACGCCATGTGTTCGATCATATGCCTGAACAGGATCTCGTTTCGAGTAACATCATGCTGTCTGGGCTTGCCAAAGAGGGACGCTGCGTGGAAGCACTGAAGTTGTTTAGAGACATGGAAGCTTCGGGTATTGAACTGGACGAATACACCATGGTCGGCCTTCTGGTGTGCTGCTGCCAGCTTAAGAATGCACGTCTTGGAAAGGCTGTTCATGGAATGATCATAAGAAAGATGGCTCTCAGTGGCAGCAGCAGTAACAGTAGCTTGATTCTGAACAATGCTCTCATGGATCTATATGCTAAGTGTGGGGAGCTCAACCATGCAGTCAAGATGTTCAATAAAATGCTTGACAGAGACTGTATCTCATGGAACACAATGATCACAGGGCTTGCAAGTCATGGACAATTGGATCTTGCTTGTAGGTTTTTCAATGAAGCACCTAGGAGGGACCTGGTCTCATGGAATTCTCTCCTTGCCGGGTATGCCCAGGCTGGTGATTTGAAAATGGCGATCAAACTATCGCAGCACATGCTCATTGAAAGTGTTCGACCTGATAGGGTGACCGCCATTGCGTTAGTTTGCACTGCTGCGAAGACTGGAGAGTTGAGCCATGGAAGGTGCATACATGGTTGGGTGCACAAGGATATGGAGCCCTGGATGCCTTCCTGGGGTCAGCACTGATAGATATGTACAGCAAGTGTGGAAGCATCGAGAGATCTCTTGTCATTTTTAACCATGTTTCGAAGAAGGATGTCACACTGTGGACAGCCATGATCACCGGTCTTGCTTTCCATGGCAATGGAGCAAAAGCCATGGAGTTGTTTGTCAAAATGCAAGAAGAAGGTCTGATGCCCAACAAGGTCACTTTAGTTGCAGCCCTTGCAGCTTGCAGTCATGCAGGCCTGGTGGATCAGGGGACTGAAATCTTCGAATCCATGAAGCAGCGATACAATGTTGAACCTGGCAAGGAGCACTATGGGTGTATGGTTGATCTTTTCGCCCGAGCAGGGCAGCTGAAGGAAGCTCTACATGTGGTAGAAAGCATGCCGATGAAGCCAACTAGGTCAATATGGGGAGCAATCTTGAGTGCGAGCAAGGTCCATGCAAACTTGGAGCTTGCGGAGCATGCTTTAACAGAACTTCTCGAGCTGGAACCTGAGGAGGAAGGAGGATATGTGTTGCTCTCCAATGCATATGCTGCTTGTGGCATGTGGAGCTCCTCAGACAGAGTCAGAGAGACGATGGAGAGAAAGGGTGTTAAAAAGATTGGGGGTTGCAGTTCATTGTTGGTTGATGGTGTCGTCCATGAGTTCATATCTTCAGATAAGAGGCATAAATTCTGGCCTGAGATTTACGACACCTTAAATTATCTGCACAAAATGATGAAGATAGATGAAGAAAGAGTACGATAATTTGGGTTCCCTTATTCAAACTAGTCGAGGTTAGAGACGTTCTGCAAAACACTAAGATGAATCCAAATTGACTTCTTGCTCAAGATTATCTTGTCTTCTATTTTCACTGAGATTATCAATTTTTTTCCTCTGTGCAAAGAACAGAGACCTTGTGTGAGTAAACTCTACATCATTCTTACACTGTAATCTGAGTTGTTATTGACTTTTGCACTGTACAATTCTGGATAAATTCTAGAAAGAAAGGATTTATTTAGCATTGCTGTTTAGCCATCCAAACGTTTAAAAATTATATCAAAATAATTTATTATTATTATATTTCATTTTTGGAAATGAAAACTATGAAGACAAAGGATGATACCAGGCAAATTGTCAAAGAGATGTTACTTGTGGCAATATTTCTCCTGTGTGGCATTTTGTCATATACTTGCAAGACAAGTTGATCGGCGCCAAAGAAAACAGTTGCATTTGACCTCGCAATTCGGCTACACGGTATCCATACGCATCACGAACACGTCAGTAACCCCTCCGTTAGATCCTTCTAGAGAGCAGTGATCGAGACCCGGCAACATCTATATGAACCGGAGGAGGTTAGGGCACGGCCAAATCGAAGCAAGGTCAGGGAAGGAGATGGGGAAGTTGAGTTCGATGGAAGTTTTGCTTCCGCTGCTGCTTTGCGTCGCCGTCGGCGGAGCGATGGCACAGGAGGCGTCGAATGTGCGGGCGACGTATCACTACTACTACCCGGCGCAGAACAACTGGGATCTGTACTCCGTCAGCGCCTACTGCTCGACGTGGGACGGCGACCGGCCGCTGGAGTGGCGGAGCAGGTACGGGTGGACCGCCTTCTGCGGACCCGTCGGGCCGACGGGCCGCGACGCCTGCGGTAGGTGCTTGAGGGTAATAACCGGTTTAACCCTACTTTCATTTAATTAATTAATTTAAAATCACATTTTAATATTTTTAAAAATATATTAAATATTTGCAGGTCACCAACACAGCGACGGGGAGTCAAGCAACGGTCAGGATTGTGGATCAGTGTGCAAATGGAGGGCTAGATTTAGATCAAGGGGTGTTCGCTCAGCTGGACACGGATGGAAGCGGCTACGCGCGAGGGCACTTGATCGTTAACTATCAGTTCGTTAACTGCAACGATTGAGTTACCGTTACAAATGCGAGCTAAATAAATATGTAATAAATAAATAAATTAGTTTTGCAGACTTTAATAATTATTAAGTAAAATCTTTTGATAAAAAATGGATTAAATTATTTTCTTCGCTCTTCGTTCGACGTGCAACCTGAAACTTTGGAACCGAGGGCTACTTTTCAGCGCGGCACGGCGCGACGAATCCGCGCTGCGAAACGTGCGTGAACCGCCTGCCGATCGCTGCTTCTTCTCCACCCAAACGTTTCCAATTTAGAAAGCGACAAATCGATCCGTCGTTTCAAAAGTCGACGAGTCGATGAGATCCGACGTCCAATCCGGAGAAGGAAACGAGGAGAGAGGAGGAAGAAGGACTCCGGCGAAGGCTGTTCCTGTTTCTTCTTCCGGAATTAATGTTCTTGATTGATGTTTGATTGCTCAGATTCTATCTCCAATTCGATACCGAGAGTTCGTTGGAGGTGGTGAGCGAATCAAGTAAGGTTTTTGTTTTTTTGTGGTTTATGTGAATCGATCGTCGGACATGGGTGCCGGAACCACCGCAGCAGCGCAAGCGCCGGCGGCGGCGACGATGTATTGTTACTTCTCAGCCCTCCTCGGCGCCGTCTCCGAGTGGTGCCTGATCGTGATCCTGCTCACCAACGCCGCTTTGTCCTACGCCGCCACGAGGTTTGCCCGCCTATGCAACCTGCCGCCGCCCTGCCCTTTCTGCTCGCGCCTCGACCACGTCCTCGGCGGCGAGCCACGCGGCTTCTACCACCACCTGCTCTGCCGCGCCCACAAGCTCGAGGTCTCCGCGCTCGTCTACTGCCACGCCCACCGCCGCCTCGCCAACTCCCGCGGCATGTGCGAGGCCTGCCTCCTGTCCTCGCCCGCCGCCGCATGCCGCAAGCCCAAGCCCGCAATCGCCCTCGGCGACGACCCTCCTTCGTTCGACGGAGACGACCACCCAGGCGCCAGATCCTGCTCATGCTGCGCCGAGCCCTTCACTCTCTCGCGGCTGATCGTCCACGTCAAGAAGAAGAAGTCCTCCGCCAAGATCGACGTAGCCGGAATCAACAACGCGCCGGCGGGGCGGCGAGTCCAGCTAAGAAAGAGGCAGTGGAAGAGCTCCGATCGGCCGGTCGCCACGCAGCACGTAGACTACAGCGAGCTAAAGATCACATCGGGGTCGGAGACGGAGATACCCTACTCCGACGACGACTGCTACGACGAGAACGAAGAGGGGGACACGCCGGTCAACGGCGTTAAGGTCATCGAGGAGGAGTCGGCTTCGGCGGCGAGAGCGTGGCGGCCGGCGACGGCGGTGCAGGAGTTGGTTCCGGAGAGGCTCATCCATCCCAATCCTAACCCTGTTACTAACTATCCGCAGCGGTCGCTGCTGTTGAACACTGAGAGGAAGCCGGCGGAGAATGATCCCAAGAACACTGCCGTGGAATCGTCGGAGAGAACGATCGAACAGATTCCTCGTCGAGGTAATCTCTTCAATTTCATACTGTGACTGTTATTTTATTTTACCTTAATCGATCACTGCACAGTGACGGCGGTTTTCGATGCCAATCCGATCATCAACGATCCGCCTACATCGGCGCGCGCGATCTTGCTGGAGCGCAACGAGAGCTTCAAGAACGCACTGGCGAAGAAGGGGATGATGATGTCGCCGCGGATCTCCGTTCTGACGGAGGACTTCAAGCACCGGCTGTCCCAGAAATCCTACCACACTCTGGATCTGCCGTGGAGCGGCGACATGATCTTCAGCCCCCGCTTCGCGGAGGTCGACGCCTCCGCCTCCGCCGGGTTGCAGAGCATCGCGAAGCGGCTCGCCGTGGAGCGCAACAACTCCAGCCTGGAGAGCTACGACGCGTGCGTGGTCTCCGACTTGGAGGCGGAGACGTCGACGGAGAGGCTGCGGCAGCAGATCGAGCTGGACCGGAAGACGATCAGCACGCTGTACAAGGAGCTGGAGGAGGAGCGGAGCGCGTCGGCGGTGGCGGCCAACGAAGCGCTGGCGATGATCAACCGCCTGCAGGAGGAGAAGGCCGGGGTGCAGATGGAAGCTCTGCAGTGCCTGCGGATGATGGAGGAGCAGTCGGAGTACGACCAGGAGGCGATCCTCAAGCTCAACGACCTGCTGACCGATCGAGAGAAGGAGCTGATGGATCTGGAGGCAGAGCTGGAGAGCCTCCGGAAGAGGCTCCCCGAGGAGGAGGGAAATCCCCGCAGCGAGGCTGAATTCAACTACCAAATCAGCAACACGTCGAGCTCAACCGACGCAGGGCAGATCGATCTGCAACTGCAAGACGAGAGACTGCATGCGCTCGAGGAGGACCAAGCGCTGCTCGGCGACGTTGCGAGTGCGCTGAGGCATGGAGGCGACGGAGTCAGGCTAGACTAGTGCAGGAAATGGCGCGGCAGTTGGAGGAATTGAGAACGATTCCGGCGGCGTGAAGGTGGCGGAGGATCGGAGCAGAGGCTCCCGTCCCAACTCTGTTTTTGACCGGCCTTTCTTAATTACAGAACGAGATTTGTAGGCATTGGAATTTCGAAGGATAGATTTTGATTGTAAGAAACATTGATGTTTACTAGCAGTGATCTGCTCAGCTGTTTACTACAAACGATAATAACCGAACGATAAGTGGATAATTAATGCACTGCTAATTAATTCATGTTTACGCAGTGACTTGCATTAATACAATCGCGTAATCCCTTCATGGACTCCGGCAGCCGCCGCCGCCGCCTCCTCCACCTCCACCACCTCCTCCTCCGCTGCCATGATGACCACCCTGTCCACCACCTAAACCCACATGGTGCCCACGTCCACCTCCATCCCCGGCGCCGCCTCCTCCTGCACCGCTCCCACCACCACCGAGGCCACCCAAACCGCCCAGTCCACCAAGCCCCATTCCTCCCCCCAACCCGCCACCGCTAATGCCGCCGATGTCTCTGAAAAAGGGCAGGCCGCCGAGCCGGCCGATTCCTCCGCCAATGTCTCTGTGAAAGGGCAGGCCGCCAAACCCACCGAGTCCGCCGACGCCGCCGAAACCGCCAGGCCCGCCAAACGACATAAAACTCTTCTGCTCTTCGACGCCGGCTGGCGGGCCAGCGGCCGGTTTCTCGGATCTCAGGCGCGCCGCCTCCACTGCCGGCAGCTTCCTAGAGTGCGCACCGTGAGCCAAAGCAAAAGCTATCGCCATCACGACCAAGAAATTCCAACTCGCCATTTTCTACTTCCAGATTTCGGAGCGAGAAGCTTCTTATAGAGGTCTGTGGGCGGCGGTGGGCAGTCCATGAAGTTCTTTAATCTGTTCATGTGGATGCATTAGAATTCATCGGCGAAGCCACGAGAAGAAGGCACCGAACGCATTGACATCTTCTATTTTTAATCACTGTGATTCAGAAAGAAAACAGTTTCGAATCTAGGGGGCAAACTGCAATTTAATCGTCCGTTTTGGTATATTCTAAGAAAATATGTAAACTCTGTGGAGCAAATCAAAATTTCCTTCGATTATTATCGCACATCTTTAATGGGCCGTTTTCCCGGCCCAAATTCGATCGAGTGATCCTACGGCTGAGAGAGTCGCGTTCAAATGAAGCGGAGCATGCGTGGGAAACGACGTCGATCGTAGCCGGACGCCTTTATTAGGGTTCGCCACCGCTCGTTGAAATCGCACGTCCCGTCTTTTTCTGCTTCTTATTCCTCGTCGTACTTCTAGGAAATCAATCTATCTAATGGTAACGTCGCCGATCTACTTCCTCTTCTGCTTCTCGGAAGTTTTTGGGGAGTTTTGATTTGAAATTTTATGGGTTTTTGTTGTTGTTGTTGTTGTTTTTGCAGGCATTGCCGAATCAGCAAACGGTGGACTACCCGAGCTTTAAGCTTGTGCTTGTAGGCGATGGCGGGACAGGTAAAATGATTTTGTTTTCTTTTTTTCTACTGGTGGTCTTTGCCAGCATGATTTGGTTTCAAAACTCGTCGTTTCACGAACTGCTTTGATCGTCGTCGGGTTAGGGTTATGAATGTTTGCTGCTGTTGTTTTTATCGATATCAAATTCTTTTACTTGAAATCTCTGGCTAGGTTTTTCTTGGGATTAATATATGTCTATGTATTTTCGGTTCGTTTTAGGGCAACACAAAACTGTACTCAAATTGCATCTAGTTTGCTTCCCGTCGACTTTTTGTGAAGAAAATTGATCGTTTGATTTTGTACCTCTGCACCTATGGTTATCTTATTCCTATGGTGTGATACAGGGAAAACAACATTTGTGAAGAGGCACCTTACTGGTGAATTCGAGAAGAAATATGAACGTGAGTATTATGCTAATCATAATTTTTTTATTTGGTTTGTTTGGTAATATACTAATATGCATCGCATTGTCTTGGGGTTTTTTAGCTACTATCGGTGTTGAAGTTCATCCTCTTGATTTCTTCACAAATTGTGGGAAGATCCGATTTTATTGCTGGGATACTGCTGGTCAGGAAAAATTTGGTGGTCTGAGGGATGGATACTAGTATGTTCTGATTTGTGTTTATTTTTAGCATTGCGTTTTCTGGTTGATGAATGCTAGTTGATATAGTTTGTTGGCACCTGCTACTGATCATTTTGATGTTTCTCAATGATTTCTTCTTATTATACATTGCTTACCAAACAGGCAGATATTGTGGACTTTTTCTATCCAATGAATACACTTCATTTAAGATTGAAAACCATTAGCTGTTTAAAAATCTTTATTATGCTCAATATTGCTCAATTTTCAATTCAGGGTTTTCCGTATTGTTTTGTACTGGTAGGTTGATAGTTTTGATAGGATTAGTTCCCCATAATATATGACAAGTTTGTTGTTTATCGATTGCATATAAAGAAAAAAAAACTTTTTATGTGGGATTTTCCTAGATAATTGAATTTTCCATTTTGAAAAGCAATGGATGATAGCTTAGTTCTTTTGACTTTTCATACTCATGTTTGTCAAATTCTGTTTATTGTGAATTAAATGGTTATTGAAAGCTTGTTGCTTTTCTAATCTGGCTTTGCCATCTTTTACAGTATTCACGGTCAGTGTGCTATAATCATGTTCGACGTGACTGCAAGATTAACATACAAGAACGTCCCAACATGGCACCGGGATCTATGCAGGTTGCTTCTTAGAACACATGAAGATGGATATGCAGTTCCTGGCACTTCAAAATATCTAACAATTTTGTCTGTTTTTTGGGTGGAATCAGGGTTTGTGAGAATATTCCTATTGTTCTGTGTGGCAATAAGGTTGACGTGAAGAGCAGGCAGGTTAAAGCAAAGCAAGTTACCTTCCACAGGAAGAAGAACCTCCAGTATTATGAGATCTCAGCAAAGAGCAATTATAACTTCGAGAAGCCATTCCTTTATCTTGCGAGGAAGCTTGCAGGGTAAGTAGATGATAATTAGTTGCTGCTGTTATTACTGCTAGAAAAAAGAAAGAAATAATAATAATGGGAAATGCCATGACAGGGACCCTAACCTTCATTTTGTTGAATCACCTGCACTGGCGCCTCCAGAGGTTCAGATTGACATGGCCGCTCAGCAACAGTACGTGCAATTGATATATATGTTTTTGGATTTGTTTTGATTTTTTCCTTGTGGGTCCAATTTAATTGCTGTCTTAGTTTTCTTATATTGAAATGGAATTAAAATTATTCTTATAGTTGATTGGTAGTATTTGCTCTTTGTTTAGTTTATGAAATAGAATTGGCATGAAATAATTATTCTCATATTTGGTTTATAGGAATGGAATAGAATAGCTCCTAGGGAATAGAAACTATTCTTAGCACCGAAATGTTATAAGAAATAAACAAGAAATAGTTTCATGATGATAAAATGAATGTCTTGTCTAATTCAAGGGCAGTCAATGTCCTTTGTCTCCTTGGCCCAAAGCAAGTACTGACCCGACATGCCCCATTAACTTGAATCTGTTCAAGTAGCTTAATCTGTCAATTCGAGTGCTTGTGTGACCCAACCAACACTAGGGATAGAAACAGGTCAGGCCAGGCCAAGCTTTTACCTTAAC
The DNA here is from genome assembly GCA_024364735.1 of Boesenbergia rotunda. NCBI lineage: Eukaryota > Viridiplantae > Streptophyta > Magnoliopsida > Zingiberales > Zingiberaceae > Boesenbergia > Boesenbergia rotunda. The sequence goes on from JAGFNQ010005350.1 coordinate 476,935, forward strand.
AGGTCATGTATAATAACAAATTGATCTGAGCCTGACTTGTGGCTTATTATAGGCTTTATTCTTGGCCTAAGTCTGGCCTGTTCAATAGCCTAGTCTGCCTGCGGCTGTTTACAAAGCATGTAATTTAATTCGGTTATCTAAAATACTTCTAATATATAAAATATAGCAATTCAATTCGATTAACCAAAGTACTAATTTAACAGCTAAAGATGTCATGAATATGTGTTCCTTGCAAAGGAAATATATGCTAACAGATTTGTTCTGTATTGACAAGTAGGGTGGTAGATAAGGTCTTGCTCGGTAGAAGTCCAAGGTTTGAATCTAATTTTTGATAATTTATATAATATAATTTTAACAGGCCCAAGCCGGCCTATCAGACTTCATAGTCTTATATTGAGCCTGAGCCTGGCCTGATAAGAAAAATAAGCTTTCAAAATGAGCCTGAGTATTATTTTATTTTTAAATAGGTCAGGCCAAATACAGGCCACATGCCCGTGATAGGCCAGGCCCTAACCAACACAATAGGTCGGTTTCATCCAAGCACTCGGTTAGTGTGGCTGCACTAACTCGTTTTGCTCTACCAGTCTGCCCCACCCAATTGGCTCTGTTGGTGCACTTTCGCCCAGCTCAGCTGATGATTGTGCAATAGGCCTGTCTGACTTACTTTCATAATATATCTTTCTTGGATAATTGAATAGAGTAAGGATGTATTATTTGAAGAATCAATAACTGCTTTGAAATATCGCAATGAGTCCTCATAATCTAAATTCATCTCTAGATAAGTTCTATATAAGATTTTGTTCATATTTTTGACTTGCTCTTTTTTTTTAATTTAATTTTCAGACATGAAGCTGAGCTTGCTGCTGCGGCCGCTCAGCCTCTTCCGGACGACGACGATGATCTGCTTGATTAAATGCGTTATGTAGCGTGTTGTTTTCTAAGGTGTGCTATGATTTGAACCAACAGACTTATTATTTATCTGCCGAAGAGTTGCATTTTTAGAATTGGTGCTGAACGCCCTTTCATTAGTTTATTCAAAAATGTTTCTCCTTTGATGTGGAACATAATTTGTGGATAACTCTGCTAATCTGAACGGCAATTAGTCGGATATAAATAGCATTTTATATCTTTCGTATTCATTTTGACATATTATACTCGTTTTCATGTCCATCTAATATTTAATTTTTGTTTTCATTTCTATATTCAACAGAGGATGGGATATCCATATGTTATTTATCATTCTATTATTATTTATAATTTTTTTAAAAAATAAATAAATTGTTTTAATGAAGTTATGAATATTTATGAAATTCTTTTACTTGCTCTTAATTGGGTCGTGCGTTTCTTCAATCGGGTGAAGATTTAAATTCAATGCGTACGTGCTGATGAAGAGATAAATTAATTAATTTTTTTTCAGACGGAAAGTATGTTAAAAAATTTTTTAATAAAACTAATATATATATATATAGATAAAATTTATCGAATTCTCATAATTGCAATTGTACTAATTGTACTGCCACAAACCATGTGTACTGGATTTAAATTTATTTTTCTCCCAAATAAATTCATAAAAAGATATAATTTTTTGTTTTCACTTTAATTTCCTCCTTATTTAAAACTCCAGCATTCTAATTTTAAAACCAGAATTACAATTTATTTACAATTTTAAAAAATACAAAGTGTATATTTATTAACCTACAAGGTAAAGCAATCACTTCTAAACCGGATCAAGCCCGGTCCAACACCGACCGGAGGAGCTGTCACGTGCTCCCCAAACGCCGCGAACTTATTGGATCCCCGGCCGCCGGACGGCCGGGGGAGGTTCTCCGGCACGATGTTCTCCAAAGAGTTCGCCCGCCACGGCGGGCACCTCCGCTTGTCGCTCCACCGCACGATCTTCCCCTCTCCCGACCCCGCCGCCTCCGCCCTGACCTCGCCGGCTAGCACCTCCCCGTCGCCGCCCAGCCCGATGGCGGATCCGATCAAGACGCAAGCCGCCGTCGACACGCACTTTCTCCTCCAGCTGACCTCCGTCCTCTGAGACCTGCTATCGAACACGTTTAGATCAAGAGGGAGGAGGGAGAGATCGTATCGGGAATCCGGAATCACGCATCGAGCGATTACTTACCACGGCGAGAACAGCGTGGGGGAAGGAGAAGGAGGAGCGGGAGGAGGGAGAGCGGGCGGCAGCGTAGGCGGCCGGAGGCAGGCGTGGATCGAGATCGCCATTGCTTTCGCTCGCTCCCCGTTCGATGAAACGTCCCCGAGAGACTGAATGCGCGTGCCCCGCTCGTGCCCGATCGATGGCTTCTTAAATTGGTCAAACAAATAAACGATGACCGTCAGATAGAGTGGACGATGACACGGACAGTCGATACTTGCCCAGCTTGCTTGCCGTGTAAAGTAACCCACCATTAGCGTGCTGGCTCCCGCGACACGTCGGATGAAGTGGGTCCGGCCCGCGAGATATTCTTCGCCCAAAACGAATCTTCACTCGGCTATTGATACCAAAACTTACCCGCCTAGTTACTGGACCAAATGCAAGACGAGGTAGGTAGGTTTGGGGGGACTTTAAGACGCTATTTTCCTTTTGCACGACATTTAGACGTCGCTGACCTGCGATCTCTTAAGAGCCGTCGGATGATGATCGGTCGGTGGATGGAAGAGGGCAAAGGAAAAGAGTAATTAGCGTTTGTCTTCGTTGAGTAGGTAGAGCAGCGTACGAGAGCAGCTTAATGTTACGCTTGTTTTGACCACGAGCGAGAGCCGTCCTTTTTCTTTTCTTTTCATTTTTCCTTTTTTTTTCCCCACTTTCCAACGATGACGATAAACTGTTCTTGATTGAATATTATTCGTATTTTCTCATTTTTTCCTAACAGTTTGAGATCCGTGAGGAACATGTCTCTTTGTGGTGCAGTCTCATAGAGATTTTTACGCATGCAATGCATGGAAAAAGTCTCCTCAATCAAATGCCTGAATTCAGGGATGTGATTGGGAAGAGGACAAAATAAATTGAGAAATTCTTTTAAAAAAATCTAATTTTCAAATCCTTTTAAATTCATATTTGTATCAAATTTTTCATATCCTTCATCTTCATTTATTATACTCATCCTCATCTCTATTTCATCTCTGTCACATTTTCAACTTTCATCCTCATATCCATATTAAACATCTATAACATACTACTAATTTTATGATATCCTCATCTCTATTTCGGTTAATTCGGTTTTCGATTTTTTTTTTAAATTTCGGTTCGATTTTTCGGTTAAATCGGTTCGGTTTCGATTTTGAATTTTGTAATTCGGTTAAACCGAATAAATATATTAATTTAATTATTTTTTATTTAAAAATATAATTAATTAAATAAAATCTGATAATTTTAATTAAAAATCAAATTAAATTTAAAATTTTGACCGAATTAACCGAAAAAAAAATCGGTTCGATAAGTTCAGTTTTTGTATAAAATTCGATCGATTCGGTTGGTTTCAAAAAAAATCGGTTAAATCGGTTTTCGGTTAAATCGGTTCTGTCGATTCGGTTTTCATCCAATGCACACCCCTCGGTCTACACCAACCACTATGATATTACATTCATAGTACCACTAAATTTTCAAAATACATGTTTACTTTAGGGTTTATGTAGCACTATTGTTGATTTTGAAAATTAATATTATAATGCATTATTCATTAAAATTCAGAACTACAGTATATTATTTTTTCCAATGTGGCAGCACTCAATGGTTGGCGGGAGCAATAAAATGGAAAATAAATGTGTATTTGTAAAATTTGAAAGTTAAGTGTGTCTTTTAAAAATTTCATAATTTTAAATATACCTTTTATCAATTGCATAGAATTTGTAAGAAAAAAAAAAAAAAAACTTTGACCATTCTTTCTTATTTCATTCGTAAATATTTTTGTTTTTTTAAAAAAAATCTAAATCATGTGGTAAAGCACAAAAGAAGATCAATTTTTATGGATCTAAGCTTGATCCAAGAACACACGTATCGAGAGGCCCAACAAGATAACCAAATTCTATATTTGTCACAATGCAACTCCCTATAAATTGTACAAGGCAGATAGGAGAAATTGTTGTGTCCATTGCTGAATACCTCATTTTTCTGTTCCTTGAAGCACAAAAGGTTAGCTAGAATCTCATTAATATAAAAATTATATATGTTTTCGATATCGAAATCTTTCTTTCTCATTTCATCCTTCATTTATTTTTATTTTTTTTTAGATGGAAGATGAAGGGCATGCGAGTCATGCGAAGAAGAAGGAGAAGACGAACGATCCCGTCCAGCTTAGGCTGAAGGTGGAAAAGCTCGATGCTAAGATTGATGCATTGAAAGCCAAAAGGGAGGAGATCATCAAGCAATTATATGATCTTGAAGGAGCTGGATCTTGAGAAATTGTTTGACCTCTATGAACATCGATCCATACCATTGTTCTTTATTATTTTGTTGTTTGTTTTAACTGAAATCTATTTTCAACCTTGCGTGGGCAATAAATTTAACAGTTGTAGTCGCACGACCGACCGACAACTTTTACCACTTTTTTTTGTAAGGAAAAAAAAATAAACAACTTTTACCATTCTTTCTTACTTCATTGCTAAATGTTTTTGTTTTTGTTTTGTTTTTTGGGTTAAATTCTGAATCCTGTGGTAAATAGCAAAAGAAGATCAATTTTTATGGAACACAATCTGAGTGTTCCTGGTCTAAAGCTTGATGCAAGAACACACGTACATAGAGCCCTCCAATAAGATAACCAAATTCTATATTTGTCACAATATAACTCCCTATACATTGTACAGGGTAGATAGGAGAAATAGTTGTGTTTGAATACCTAGTTCTTCTGTTCCTTGAAGCAAAAAAAGGTTAGCTAGCATCTTATTAATATAAAAATTATATATATTTTCGATTGATGGGGTTGAACATCTCAGGATGGACACGTGGTACGGAAAAATTACGTGGTAAAGTCCACTAAAGTTGAGCACCGGGGTCGTACTATGACCGCCTCAGAAGAGTATATCAAAGCTCGTCGTCAGACCAGGTGGTCGGGCTCCCGAGATTATTTCGGGAGAACAGAAGCTCAAGGTCAAGCCGGGCTTTTAGCCCCAAGATCAGGTCAACAACCCCCGAGGTCAGGTCGGCAGGTCGAGCTCTCGAGACTACCTCGGGAGGACAAACGCCCGAGGTCATGTTGGGCCTCAGGCTCCCAAGACCACCGAGGGAGGACAAGCGCCCAAAGTCATGTCGTGCTTCAGGTTCTCGAGATCCTCTCAGTAAAATAAATGAAAACCCCGAGACCAACTCGGGAGAGTGGAGCCCAAAGATCAGTATATCAGATAGCCCGACTTAAGTAGTCGTTCCTCTTTCCAGAACAAGAAAGTTATCGAATAATTATAGGATAATTATTACCCGCGATACGCGGCAATTAAGGCCTTAATGATCGCAATAGTCGTAATCAAGAGATGCCCAATAACCGATAATTACGGGACGTGGAGGAGAACGTGAAGACATGTGTGACCGCAACCTTAGGTATAAAAGGTGCTTCGGCACCCAAGTAAAGAGATCTATTTTTCCAAACTCAACACAATTCCTAATTTCCTCGTTGTCCTCCTAATTCGCATTTCTGACTTGAGCGTCGGAGTGGGCTCCACCGAAAAACCTTCCGATGTGCTCCCATTACGCTCGTGTTACTCTCGCAGGGCGCGATCACCTTTTCCCCGTCACCATCATCGTGAGTTGCGCTTTGGTGATTCACATCCGCGTCGTTCTCTTCCGGAACATCGATATTGAAATCTTTGTGTCTCTTTTCTTCCTTCATTTTCTTGTAGATGGAAGATGAAGGGAATGCGAGTCATGCGAAGAAGGAGAAGACAGAACGATCCCGTCCGACTCAGGATGAAGGTGGAAAAGCTCGATGCCAAGATTGATGCATTGAAAGCCAAAAGGAGGAGATCTTGAAGCAATTATATGATCTTGAAGGAGTTGGATCTTGAGCAATTCTTGACCTTCATGAACATCCATCAATATCATTGTTCTTTATCATTTTGTTGTTTCATTTAACCGAAACCTGTTTTTAAGCTTGAGTGGCAATAAATTTTAACAGTTGCAGTCGGACGACCGACTGGCAATCAAACAAAGAATATCTCATCCGCGATAACGCATCGACGGTGATACGATACTTAGCAATACATTCAATGTTCTAGAGTGAAAAGGATTAAGATGGCACCCCATTGCAACACTTGACCAAGGCAATACTTTACAACCGGGCGCGCCCGACTTCTTTTCGGTGTTACACAGTAGAACACACAGCCGCAACTGATCACCAAAACATAACACATGGTTAGCACAGGACCTATTTAACTTCGAAATATAGCTGTCCAAGTTAGATGATACAACAACAGGTTTCTTGTCGATACAAATTACAATGGAAGTTTTCCTATTCTGTGTGGTGTTTCGAGTGACCGCGTCGTCGTGTACCGTTCGGCTACTTCCAGAGCTTTACATATTTATCGTGACTGGCCGACGCAATTACTCCGGTCACATTTGAAGCCGCCAAAGCTGCGATCAGACCTTCATGAGCAGTAAGAGTCATGGTCTTGTTCTCCTTCATGTCCCAAAGTTCTAAAGACTGCAACGAGACAGCAACTTTCAATCAGTGAAGAAAAAAAGGGAAACAAAAATACCACAGTCGATACAACTATTAGCGGTGCAAGTTAAGAATCGAAACTTCGACGATTGTTTCTATAATTCTAGATATGCGAAAGCGAGAGCTCGAAGCAACCAACTTGCCTGGTAACAACCAATTACGAGCACCGAAGGATGGTTCGGGTGAAAAACACATGAATGGAACTTGCTGCCATTGCAACTCAACTCATGCACACATTCTCCTTCGCTTCCCAAACCAATAGACCAAACTCTGACAGAGTCCTCGCTAACAGAAGCAAGACGATCACCGGAAGAGTTCCAGCAGATGGAATCGACATGTTTTGTATGACCCTGCAGTTGAACGCGATGTTGATAAGCCATATTAACTGTTAAGATTTCGGATAAAAGCAACTGACCTGCAACGTCTGCCTGCGACCTTGTGTTTCCACATCTAGTACACAGATGGTGCTCTCTGCAGCAACGGCTAGATACCTACCCTGTCGGGGCTGAAACCTCATTTGAGTAGTTCCACCCTGAATGCAAGGAGAAGAAAAATTCGTTGAAAAATTCGAAGGATCAGCAAATTCATAGCAATGTTTTGTGTGTACCTTGAAAACTCTGGCACAGTTACCATTGTTTATACTCCAGAAACGCATTTCGCCATCACTATCACAAGAACAGATAAGATCCTCTTTACTTGGGTGAAAGTCCAAAGACATGACAGATGCAGAATGGCCAGTGAAAGTTCGAAGTGAATAGCCTGGCTGTGCATCAGAAATCATATAGCAAATTTCAATGTTTAATGGCCAATCATGAATGGAGAAGTAACAGATCATTTTGTTTGTAGTCCTCATTTCCTGATTAGTGCAATCGATGTAGTGCATTCACATAAATATTGATAATCAAATTTGCTCCTAAAAATAATGCATTAATACGAATTCAGGAGATGAGGAACAAGGTCCCTGGTATTGTTGATATATTTAAGTGATACATGAAGACTTATCCTCTAATGGAAAACGACGTTTCATTGTGGATAATTTCCTCCATTAACTGATGTTGGGTTACTAGACAAATGAGCTTTTGAGACGACAATTCCATGGGATCTCAAGGAGAATTAAAATATAAAAGCCATGATTTGTCAGGATAAACAATTTAATGGACATCACTCAGCTTAATAGGAAGAACAATTGCACTTGCAGGCTATAATATCTAATTTGTACTAACTACAGAGCAAGAAAAAACTACGGATATGCAGTTGGCCCAGCTGTTTATCTATTGCTTATTCTTGATAAACAAATCCTCTTTCTTTCATAAATATAAGCAGCAAAATCCACAGATCATACATAAAAATCGACTAAAAAAGACCTGGAAGTTTTTTTCCATTATAAGGAGAAAAAATACCCGTGTAAACACATGCCCACGCTTGAAATTGAACTATTTGTTTACAGTTCTTCTTTACGGAACGATTATTAGATTATGACAACTGAAAGATATCACATCTCGCAAAATCCCCCTAACAACAACAGAATTATTCCATTATGCTGAGGATGATGGTTTAGATTGACTGACCAAAGACAGTCTCGCCCTATGAGCTAGCTAATGACCCAATCATCTATGCCAAAAATATACCATTAGTGATAGAATCAGGCAACAATGTCGGCCTGCACTTGAAATCATGAGTAAGGCATTTCACTTGTTCAGCCTTATCCCGAAGAAAATCCTTCCCTTTTTTTTTCTTTGCATAAATACATCTTCAATTTGGCTATCCAAAATAAATTCAAACATCTAAATGTTAGCACATTGGTGGCCTTAGCATATGATCATAATGGTCATTCTTAACTGGACCAGCTGTACTGGTCAGCAGAGTGCGAAATAATATTGCCTCAACCAAAGTTTACCCAGTTGCCAAAGCATGCAAGTCTCTGAGCAAAGCATGCCTTGGCTAAGTTTGTTGGAAAAACTCCATAGGGCAACCTATGTGTGCTTCATCTCTTCCTAATTAATTATTAGGACAAGGTGGTGGAAATAGTTTGATTCTTCAAACTCAATACACAATCTTCTGGATATCAGTTACGCAGATTGTGGCACATGTAATTGAAATCTAGCAGCAGTAAATTTTCTAGTCAAATAAACATAGACCACATGAGTGTTCCAAGCCCAACTATAAAGTATTATTGATTTGTAGGTAACTCAAACATTGTTAGGTACCACATCTTTGTATCTCCCCAGAGAAACATATAAACACTCTCCTGCATGTGATGAGATACAGATACATACTAAATAATATGGATGCAAGCAAACATTGAAAAAAATAACTAGCTACAAATGAGCAAAATGATTAAAAGTTTTTAAGAATAAAACTTTTAAATACTAACATTATCAGCATCCCACACTCTGACAGTCTTGTCAAATGAGGATGTAGCTAGACGAGGCAAGCTAGAACTAAACCGAACATCAGTAATCAGCAAGGAGTGCTCCTCCAGTGAAGATTTGGGCTTCAAAGAGTCAGCATGCCACAAAACTGCCTGCATAACAAAATCATATCAAGGTTTAGAGAAGTGGGAAGTATTGGATAATCAGTGACAACTAATTGGCGAGCCATTATATTACAATTCACCTTTTTATCATGTCCTCCAGTTGCAAGGAGTTTCCCATCTGACGAGAAGTGGCAACAAACAACTTTATTTGAACTTGCTCTAGCTGCTACAATCTCAGTAAATGGGAAACCTAAAATGGAATTACTGACATCAAATAGTGCAAGACAACCAAGAAGTTCTTCTTTGACGACAATCGATGTTAGAAACAGGAAAAAGGGAGCAAGCAAAAAAAAAAAAAGATAGGTAATTCTTCAAATGTTTTGAATGGGAAATAATGAACAAGCAAAGGCTGGAAAAAAAGTAAAACCTTTTGCAGAATCCATGGAGCGACCAACATCTCTTGGGTCCGTATCATCATGAGATAGAAAGGACTCTACGTTATCATCCAAAGATGCATCTTCCACAAAGCGATCCATGTCAGCCTGCAAGTAAAACAACGTCATTATCCTCCTTTCACGAAAAAGTGCCAAATCCAAGATACAAAATTGCAGATTCATGGCATAGCTTCAGTTAATAAATGACAAACAATCCTATATAATTACCAATTGGTTGGTAGGAGATGTCAAAGTACCAGTTCCATCACCAAACATCATCAGAGGCTTAGATGAGCCACCATTATGTTGCAACTGTGCCATTGACATTACATCTCCTGGTGTATGAGTCGATGGTGTTGAGGGTGCAGAGCTTGGAGAAGGCCCAGTGGTATTTGCTGTTCCAGAGCTATTTGCGGGTCCAGAAGATGAAACAGCCTGCTTTCGTTTCCGGCCATTTTGATTGTTTGAAGTCTACAATTCATTAACGATAGTTGTCAAGACTTAGGGGGGAAATAAGAAACCAGATGTTTCTGTTTTACCTTTTGCTGATTTACTGTGAGGGAAAAGAAAATACACTTAGTAGTGTTGCATAGAGCTCAATGGAGAGATAAGAATTGTGTAAACGACTCCAAATAGTTGGAATAAGCACAGTTTAACCATGATGACAGTGCAACAAAGGCAAAAATTCCCTTCAATACCAAGATAAGGTGAAATAATACCTGATCAGCCCCTCTAAAGGAATTTGACATGCTTCCATCAACAGTCATACTAGCTGCTGCAAGTTTCTCTTGAAGGAGATGATTAGAATTTTGAGACTGTTGGCTTGAAAGGACATGTTGTTGAAGCTGCTGTTGCTGTTGCTGACTGCTACTTTGTTGTTGTTGAGGTTGCAACTGAGCTATTTTCTATTACAAGCACAGAGAACTTTTGAGCAAGATGTGCAATGTAGCATAAAACCATACAATAAAAGAAAAAGCTGTGAACCTTCATCAATAAATCTGAATCGGTGCGAGGCATTAGCGGACTCGGAGATTGCATGGGAGAACCCACATTGGGTATGACATCATTAAGAACATTTGACTGGCCATCCTTCCCTAGAACCATGTTCCTGCTGTTCAGAAGCATTCTTAGCCTTCTGTTATCAATATCTGCAGCCGTTGGTGAGTTCATATTTTGCTGTGCCTGGAGAAGCAACTGCTGTTGATGTGGACTTAGAAATTGCAGTTGCTGAAATGATTGAGGTGATGACTGCACAAATGACTTCTGCTGCTGTAGAAGTCCTGAACGAAGTTGATCAAGACCCTATGAGATGACAAAGAAATAAGTATCATAAGATATTTTGCTTCAATAATACTTCCCAAGACCAAATCAAAATTCCCTACAGAGACCGATAGAATGAAAGAAATACATATTCACAACAGGTTCAGCATATTGAGCTACCAAATGAATGTAACTGCAAATCCCTCTCAAATTAAAGAACCTTTTTCACAAAAAAAATATATATATATATAAAACATATAAAAGTGACTAATTAGGATCTTCCTATTCGGTTATTCCAAAAGGTAATACTTACTGTCAGTGGCCAGCCTTTAAGAGTCAGATTGTTACCAACCTGATTGGGTCCTGCTAACAAAACACAAAGAGTTGGTGAGTCTGCTGAACACAAGGTTAGTGAGTCTACTCAAATGCGAGTACCATTAAGTGAAAAACTAAATAAAAAAGAAAAGTGGCTTCTCCCACTATGTCTGCCCCTCCATAAGAAAAGCAATAGAATGATTTCTCCTTAGGTTAGTAGCATCATAAATAAGAACAGCACAAATAAAGAATATACAAACACAAGTCAGCCAGCGGGCAAAATGAAACTAGTAAAATTCTCACAAACTCAAACTTCTAACAGATGCTACCTGGCACTCCAATTAATGAAGCATCAGGACCAGCAGCTCTCGGATTCAAAATTGGAATGATCTCACTCTTTATATCCTGTAAATGATACAATTATAGAACAAACAATGGATAGTTAGAACAGCCACATTTCAGTAACATATACCTGTGATGACCCAGGAACTTGCTGATTCCTGGTCTGAACCTGCTGAAGAGGCCCTGATAGACCACCAGCTGGCCCATGCAAAACATGCCTGTATTTAAAGCATTGGATCAATGATGTCAAATTTGATTGAAAACACATTATGATTTAAGAATATCCATAATAACTTACAGTTATGTTCATGAAACATGCTAAAACAGAAAGAGTTGAAGAACAATATATGTATAACAATGTCAAAATATACAGGCCTTGGATTCTATTTTAAGTTCATATTTCAAATTGATATGCACATTATTGAACTGTCACACAATTCTCGCGCTAACTGAGCACAAGAATATTCAGCCATGTCAACCAAGCATACCCTGATGGTTGAGCTGGAGCTGCAGCCGACTTCAGTATGGATGCATGGTTAGGATCCATGACCGGGCCCACATTATCACCAAACCTCTGAACAGAGAAGATGAGTGATCAATTAAATCAAATACTATAGATGACAGGCTAGTTATATCTCTTAGGGTAAAACAGTGGTATGTCAATAGTAGTACTTTAACTGAAGCTTCGTCCAAGGAATCTCGTTGCAGGGGCAACTTTAACCGTTCTTCATACATTTTTGTTGCAATTGCATTAGCAGTTCCAGGATTCTGCCGCATCAAAGAATCTGTACTAACAAGCCCACCAGCATTCCCATTTAATAGCTGAGCTCCCTCTCTACGTTGTGGTTGGTGTTGTTGTTGTTGTTGTTGCTGCTGCTGCTGCTGCTGCTGTGCCTGCCTCTGTAACAACAGTTGCTGAATTTGCATATGTTGTTGTTGCTGCTGTTGCTGTTGTTGTTGTTGCTGCTGCTGCTGTTGTTGTTGTTGCTGCTGCTGCTGCTGCTGCTGAGATGGTTGCTGCTGTTGCTGCTCTCTTGCTTTTATAAGTTGAGTCTAGCATAAAATTCAACATGAGTGTTTAGGCCAAAAAAAAACTTGTCCCAGAATTAGTAACTTACATAAACAAATATATTCATATGTCAACTTGTCAAATTCCAGTGACAGTGAATACTACAAGCTGTAAGATCTTTCTCAATCACTTTTCTCTGCAAATTAGGCTAGTAAAGTCATTGCAAAATGACCTTTTACTTTTGTTCCTGTTGCTCCTATCACTGAGATGCATTAGCTTTTGTTGCTGCTGCCCTGCTACAATGTCATGGAAAAAAGTGACTGGATCTTCTGAATGAAGAGCAACAGCAACCATGGGCCCATCTCAAAGTTAGAATATGCTAATAAATAGTTCAGTTCCAAGTATCAATATGCAAGCCAAGTTCCAGACGCTGATAACGACCACATGCACCTTTCTCGTTTGTTCAGATAAAATCAAGGAACCAAAGTTTTCTGCTAGTGAGGAACATATACCATCAAAATTTTGTTTGCAGAGCATTGGTTCTCAGAGGCTTGCTCTTTCAAAAAGAAACAATCATAATGCATTGTCATAGCATACTTCAAGCATACTCCCAACTTATGACTAAAGATAGAAAGGCATTGGTATGAACAGAGAGCCAACTTCAGAAGAAGAATGTTTTGCAGTAGAAATAGAGAATCTTACCTCTATATATGAGGCAGCAGCATCTGAGTGCTTTTCATTTGTCCTAGCGATAAATATATCCCAAAACACAGACCACCACTCAAACAGAAACCCACCAGGAGCATCAATAGCTGAGACAAAGGGCAAAGAGTTCAATTTCTAGAATAAGCTTGAAACCCTATGCAAACAAGCTATAGAGCTATTTGCAGCATACCCACTGGATCAGACGACACCTTGGCTTCAGCTTGAAAAGCCTTGGCAGTTGCCTGCAAGTTCCTCTTCACCAAATAATCATAAATGTACACATCCAGCCTGGTCTCAACAGCACAGTGAGCAACTCCAATATCAGAAAAGATACAATTTTTCACACTCGTAACTGAGAAAAAGGCTATGCAAATGCACGCGCGTAGAACAAGAGCTACAAACTAAACGACTCGCAACCAAAAAAAACATGCTCAAAGGAAAACGAACGCAGGAGAAAGCCAGTTCCTCGAGCTGCAATCGAAAGGAAGCGATCTAAAATCCAAACTCGGGAACAAAGAGTAACTAAACAAACCGTAAGACCAAAAGGACACCTTTCAAACAGATAAAGAGAAAACACTTCATTTCCCAAAGGATAACCGAAATACATCAAGCTGCTCACAAACCCTAGCAATTAATTGCTCAAAGGCGAGAGCACGAGCAGAAGCACCTCCAAAAACCCATCAAATCCATCAATTCCCCCAGCAATACAGCCAAACCAGAGAAAGCTCACATCTTGTCGGCTTCCCAGTTGGTGTGCGACATGATTCCAAGAGCCACCAAGTCAGTCCCTCTGGATCCTCAAAATCTCCCCCGGCGAAGAGAATCCCCTACGAGCTCAACCTCCGCCTCGGACGAGAACCCATCAAGTTAACAAATCCCCGGCACTTCCTGCTTCCGGCCAAACCCTAGAGACACCGGAAAACTCTCGCCGAAGAAAAGAGATATAAATAGAAGCCACCCCCAACACAACGTGGAGAGGGTTTTAAGAGAAGGGAAATAGAAATAATATATTGATCTAATTAATTATTATTATATTAACGCACATTATTAGCGTAATATTCGATTTTTAATAAATTTACTATTAAATAAAAATATTTTAATTTTCTAATTTATCTCTTCGCGAATAATTATGAAATCAATCGCCATTTGTTATTGAAATTTCTGTGGATTAAATTAATGCAAAGGATTATAAAAAAGACAAAATATTTGGTTTTTAATGAATTTATTATTTGAATAAAAAAATAATTTTTATGAGATATTTTATATTCAAATAAAAAAATTTCAAAGCGGCCAAATTCCAATAGAGAAGAAACCTTTTGCATTAATATTTAATTGTTAACGTTTCGTATGTGGTCAATAGTTTCCTTAGAACATGACAAAGAATTATATAAATATATATATTTTTTAAAGAACATTTCAATTTACCACCAGACTTTTTGTTTTTCTAGAATTGGGACTAGAGGTGAGCAAAAATTTAGAAAACCGAATTAACCCAACCGAACCGATCGAATTTTGAAATTCGGTTCGGTTAATTCGATTTTCGGTTTTTTTTAAATTCGGTTCAGTTTTCCGATTTTGAATTTTATAATTCGATTAAATTGAATAAATCGAATAAAAATATTAATTTAATTATTTTTTATTTAAAAATATAATTAATTAAATAAAATTTGGTTATTTTAATTAAAAATCGAATGAAATTTAAAATTTCGGTTAATTCGGTTTATTCGGTCGAAAACCAAATTAACCAAAATTTTATCGGTTCGGTAAGTTCGATTTTTATAGAAATTTCGGTCGATTCGGTCGGTTCTAAAAAAATTCGGTTAATTCAGTTTTCGATTTATTCAGTTCGGTTTTAACCAAATGCACAGCCCTAGTTGGGACCAATACATAGACATTTTTGCCCTTGTATTTTCTCGTGTTGTTTGATTTATTTATTTTTGAATTAATCTAGATTTATGCTCTTGGTCTAATTAATCTTAGGCTGCATTTGTTAGAGGTACTGTAATTCAGTTTGTAATGTAATTGAGTCTGTAATGTAATCAGTGCGGATCTAGAATTATAAATTGGGAGGCCGCATACTAAATTACATAAATAATTATTATAATAATTAAAAAAATAATTATAATAATCTTCCTAATTTTTAAAGATATATAATATATATTTAATTGAAATTGAGAAATAGAGAAAAAATTTTAAAAAGTTTAGTCATCTAAAGGATTTGAACCATGGCTGTGTGTCAAACCAAAATCTAGACTTACCATTAGACCATTAAAATCATTGTTATGAATGGTCAAAAATATATATAATAAAATAAAAAATATAAAAAAAAAAAAATTTATATATAAAAACAATGTTATTAAAATTTTGGCCGTCCCGGCCCATGTAAATCGTAATGTAATCCAAATTATATGTTATTAACCTTGTAATCTAGATTATAACATTTTAACTAATTTTTTAATGAATATTACATTATAATTTTAAAAGTATACCAAACAAAATAATTAATCTTATAATATAATCATGATTATATTACAAAGTTGATTATCTCTCATCAAATATAGCCTTGGAGGTAGACTATTTAATCCTATTCGACCCTACTTATTAGTCAGATAAATTTAGATAAATTTAGGAAGTGGAGTTAATTTTTATCTAAAATATCTAACATGAGATTCAAGCTCTAATTACATAAAATCATCCTTATCGTTTACTATCACACCTTGCGCTAGTGACATCTTTTTGAATTATTTTATATATATTTGGTTTATAGATCTTACAACTAGAGCCGTCAATTTAATTTGGATCTGTCTGATTAATCCATCTTACTAAATAAAAATTTTATCAACTTATTTTAAAATAGATCAAGATTAGTCAACCCACTTAAGGCTTAAGCTCGTGCCTTGTGCAAGTCGACTCAGTTGAGAAAAAAATCTCCAAAGATATTTTTTCTCAAATAAACAAAAAAACGAGAGATTTAGAAATACTCTTTTTTATAAATAAATTTTAGAAAAATAAATATGAGTTTTACTCTTTAGGGAGTTAATGAACCAAAACTAAATAACCATTTTAAATCATCAATCCTTTCATAATTTTTTTATTGGACAAGAATCTTCGAAGATAATAAATACACAAAAACCAATTTGATTACGATTCTATAAAAGACATAAGTTCTAAATCCGCCTAATCCGTAACCTAAATTTGAATATTTTAATCTTTTTTATATATTTTTTTTAAAATTTTGTTTACTCGTGGGTTGACCCGCCTAATCCAAAACATGGGTTGAGTTAGGTTGGAGATTTTCCAACCCACCAAGATGGCGAGTCGGCCTATCTCTACCCCGCCAAATGGTCGGCTCATCACGGGTCGCCTGCCCTACTACAGGTTGACCAGTCTGACAGTTTTACTTACAATCCGACTAATTCTTGGGTAGACGACCCGGTCTGATATTCTGTCTACAAGTAAATAAAAAAAACACTATAGCTTTTGACACGACGTCTCAGTTTTACCAATAATTCAATCGATATGGCTGCGTCATATGTGAAAATTAAACCATGATTATCTCAGAAATGTATTATACCAAACCCTGAGGAAACACATTCATATTCGCTCAAGTACCTCTGTCTAAGTTTAGATAGATAATGTCTCAGAAATGTATTATACCAAACCATGAGGAAACATATTCATATTCGCTCAAGTACCTCGGTCTAAGTTTAGATTGATAATGTACATAAGCTTAAAGATAAACGGACGGTTGGAGGCTTGAGGCAAACGAAACTAAGAGTACTCCTAATTTAATTGTTGATTTTGTAAAATTATTTAGACTGCATTTGGTATACTTATTTTTCATTTTTATTTTCCGTAGATAATTTTTTTTTAGAAAACGTATTTGATTTATATTTTTCAGACATGTTTTACAGAAAAAGATATAGCATTTTTTGAAAAATAGAAAAAAAACATTCTTCATAAAAAAAAAATATATAATTTTTTTTAAAAAAAAAATAGAGCAAATCAAAAGCTCTCTTAGATTTTTTTTTCATCAATTTCAAGTCAATTAACAAGGAACAAAATTTTAGGCATAAAAAATAAGAATATATAACATATTTTAAAATAAATATTTCTATTAACTTTTTCTTTGACTTTTCATTCTTCATATCTAACCTAAGGGGCATTCTGAAAATCGTGTAACTTTAGAGAATAAAGTGAAAAAGCCTCTCGAGAATACGATAAATGTCGTTGAAGAAGTTGGATGGATTACGGAACGGGGAATAAAATAAGGGGATGAGAATGAATATAGTCTTCTTCTTCTTCTTCTTATTATATTATTATTATTATTATTATTATTATTTTAAATTGACATCTTATATCGATCAGTAATTAGGTCGAACCTATAAATTTTTTTATTAATTTTGATAAATTAAAAAATATTCATGTCTTAAAAAAGCTTTCAAATTGAATCGATAATTTCAAATTTTACTGATTCATTATTATCGGATTAATTATTTCAATCACAATTAGTACGAGACAGCGACACGGCACGATGAATGGAATATTTGATCTTGTGATTTATCTAAATATTGAGATTTGATGGATTAGGTGGAATAATTCATTTTCCTAGAAAAAAAAACATTTTTTCAACCATATATATGGCCCAAATTTATTAAATCAGATAATACAGTCTGATAGACGATTCAATATCACGGCGTCGCAAATTTATTATTATTTTTTAATAATTTTTAGATGTTGATTGTCAATATTTATTATTGTTTATTTAAAGTTATTTTAATTGATTGTTTTTATATATCTTTGGAACTTAGTCAGCATCCATTATTATGGGGTACAAATGGTCTATAATATCCTTCGTAGTAATTTTCATATATTTTTTATAATCTAGATTCTAAACTTTAGACTCAGTTAATTAGGAAGTTGACGGTCTTCTCTTGATTTTCCTATCGACTGAATCGGGAGACACGAGTAAATTCACACCCAACCTCGACTTCTCAAATTTTTTATTCCATCAAGGAAAAAAATATCCTATAATTTTGAATAATTTTGTTGTTGCATATGTCCGGAGCTCCCTTGAATATTGATAGGTTAATTCGGCTCCCGGGACTATGATGTGTATGGTGATTAATTATTAATTTAGGTATTCATGGTTCGATCCCTAGCTACAATATATTTTGTTGGAATTTTTTCTTCAAATGGGAGGCGAACCCTGGGACGCTAAGCTTCTAGACCGCTCGTTGCGAGCGTTTTCAGATTTACCCTAACGGCAAATGGGAAACTTTCGTAAGGTCAGACCGATCACTCCAAATTCACCTATTATCTGATTCATCATTTTTCATAGGGTACAAGCATTAATGTCCCCTCTATCCCTCTCCTCCCCCCATCTTCCCCTCTCTCACCTTCATGAATTATATATTTTCCCCCTTGTTTACTTGTTACGGAAAAATGCAATGATGGATTTATGAATCTTGATAGGTATGAGCAATCAAGGGAGACATATAGTACGGGAAAACTACGTGGCAAGGCTCACTAAACTAGTGCCCCGAGATCAGATCGGGAGTCGAGCTCCCGAGAATATCTCAGAAGAACGAAAGAAATGACCCGATGTCAGACCGGCAATCAGGCTCCCGAGACTATGTCGGGAGAACGAAAGAAGATCTCAAGGTCAGCTCGGGAGATAAGACTCCGAAACTGACTCGGGAGAGTGAAGCCCAAAGATCAGCGTAGTGTTAGGACAGGTAGGAGAGCTAGATGGGGTGATTAGCTCCAATTTGCTTGTAGAAGATTTGTTACCACGGAAGACTTCAAGCAATGCTAACGCTCAAGGATTTACTTGGTATCCACTTCCTTGAGGTGACTAATCCAAGGATCCGCTCTCCTCACTCTCTCATATACTATAAAAGATCTCATTCTTAAGGTGGAGAAACCTCTTACAAGCTTACAAGAAAAATACAACAAGAGAAAGCAAATACAATAGGAAATCTTATAAGATTTATGACAACGAGCTATCTTTGCTTTCTTCAAGCTTGAGATCGCCTCTAGAACCTTGGAAGTGCAGCAACACTATGCCCCAAGACTTCTCTTGGGGTGAGGAAGGAGGAGAAGAATCGTGCGAGCCCTCCGCTTCAAACCTACATGAAAACCCTATATACCCTGTGGGGGCAATCTGTGGTCCAGAGTGACCATGTGTTTTGATGTTTGAGTAAAGGGTTTAAGTTAGGTTCACCATTGTGTTTTGATATGTGTATTTGAGTGTGCAGGTTTGCAGGATACACATGAACTTAGCTGGACGGCTTCGGGTACGGTGAAGGATGGCATGGAGGCAAGCCGTGGGTTTGTGTGCGCATCCGAGGGACCATGGATATAGCAGGGACGATGAGCCGAGAGAAGCGGACTTTGAGACATACGTGAAGGATGACATAGAAGCAAGCTGAGGGCTTGTGTGCACATCTGAGGGACGAGGGCCAAAGTCGAAGAGGCTTGAAGGCAACAGGTCGAGGCTGCTAGAGCAGGGACGCGGACTTCGAGGCATGCGTGAAGGATGACATGGAGGTAAGCCGAGGGCTTGTGTGCGCATCTGAGGGACGGGAGCCAAAGACGAAGAGGGCGCGAAGGCAACAGATCGAGGTTGTTGGTGAAGAGTCAGCTGAGTCGTGAGAGTTCGAGTGCTGAGGGAAGTGTACTTGGGAAATCCTAGGGTTCGAGTGCTGAGAGAAATGTACTCGGGAAGAGGAAACCTTAGGTGTGGAAGTAGACCAGTCGACTGGTATATGCCACAGAAAGATCAGTCGACTGCTAATGGGGCAGTCGACTGGTGGTGGCTGGAAATTCGAACGTTGAGCTTGCAACGGTCAAATTTAGGTGGGACCAGTCGACTGGTAATGGACCAGTCGACTGGTAGCGGGTTTATCAGCCTTGAGCACTATTTAAAGGGGCTCGGTTTTGACTTAGAGTTTCTAACAAAATGAGCTTGGTTAGAGCTCATTAGTAGTCTTTGTACTCAGGAAGTGTTGTCCGGATTGTGGCGAAGTTTCTCCACCCACAAGGAGCTACACGAGCTAGCCGGAGGTCTTCCGGGAAGTCATCCACCGACGGATCGGGATCGTCCACCTTACGGACAGCCGTGGAGTAGGAGTTTCATCTCCGAACCACGTAAAGGTGACGTGTTAGCGTTTGTTTGATTTTGTTATTATTGTTTTCGCTTGCGCACGCTAACATTGTAGGAAGAACGAATCGAAAAATTACTATTCACTCCCCTTTAGCAACCGGTAAGATCCTAACATACCCGACGCCTAGGGTTCCCTAATCGATTGCCCAATCGATTACCATGTCAGACTTAGCCGTTCAACGACTATTTTTTGAAGCTTAATCGATTAGACAATTGATTAAGAACAATCTTAATCGATTAGCCAATCGATTAAGAACAACCTTAATCGATTGCTGAATCAATTCAACACCTTTTTGTGCTCTCGTGCAATACTGCAGTAATCGATCGCTCAATCGATTACCGGACCTCTTAATCGATTGATCAATCGATTAAGAGAAGGCTGAATCGATCCACCTGAACTTCCCGATCCAGGTGGACTTCACCTAGTCCCACTAGGTGTGCCTAGTCCCACTAGGTCATTTCCTATGCCAGCGTACGATCTCCCCGATCCACCTGGACTTCACCTAATCCCACTAGGTGTGCCTAGTCCCACTAGGTCTTTTCCATTCAAATCTGACTCACTTGACTCACACGATATTCAAACATCATGCGATATTCAAACATCATTATCAAACATCGAAACATCCAACCTTAAGCTTACCAAACTTATCAGACATAAGCTCACCCGAGCCTAGTCAAACTAGGTCAACCCTGACCTAACTAAGATTGCACCAACACGTAGGTATAAGAAGGTCAGGCTTCAACTACCCTCTTTTTCTTTCAGAACAAGAAAGTCATTAGGTAATTATTGTTTGCGGCGCATGGTAATTAGGGTTTTAATAGTCACAGCGACCGTTACCAGAGAAAGACAGCTGGCAAGTAATCGATGACTAAGAAACATGGAGGAGGAGGTAAGGATACGTGGGTGAAAGGCATCAGATATATAAGATGTCTTGGCACCCAGGTAAAAGGGGTGAGTTTTTTAGAATGAGAATACTTTGATTCCTCATTGTTCTCTCTAAAAGAAAGAGTTCTGACTTATGCGTCGAAAAGGGCTCCACCGAAACTTTTTCCGGTGCATCCCCTTCACGCTCATGTTAATCTCGCAGACGTCGACATTTTCTCCCTATCATCATCGCTATGGGCTGCGCTTTGATGATTCATCGTCCCCGTCGTTTGCTTTCGGAACAAATCTGTCTGCCAATTAATTTTTTAACAAATTTTTATCCATTCATAATTGGACGAAATGCATTTATTTTCTTTACATTGTGTCTCTCGTGTCCTCCTTGTCCTGAAGCTCGCAAGCATGAGTGATGATTTTGCAGGAATTTTTCTTTCAAATGGGGCGCGAATCTTGGGACATTGGGCTTCTAGACTGCCCACTGTGAGCGCTTCCCGATTGACCCTAGTGACCGGTAGAAAACTTTCGTGAGGCTGAACCGGTCACTCCAGAGTCGTCTGCTACCTGGTCAATATTTTTTTTTCGCAAGCACGAGTGATGAGCGTCCCCTTAAGGCTGACCACTAGCGCAAGCAACAGGTGTCCTTGAACGGCCTCTCGCGCACCAGGTCACTTGAGAACATGGTCCCAAGCACTGTCACTTGTGAATGCAAGCACGATCGGTCGCGAGCACAACCACTCTCCGCTTGCAAGCGAGAGCACGAGCACAGTTGCTCACCAATGGGGCGTGGAGCGTTCTCTTCAAGTTTCACTACCATTTTGTCTTCTCCCTTTGTTCTTCCCAACACATCCCTTTCACCTCCTAATGCATTGTTTGGGAGGGGGTGAGAGAAGGCGAGCAATGAATAGATAAGGGGGAAGAGAATTTGATGCCATATTTAGGAGAAAGTGAGGTAAGGAAAGGAAAGGTAAGTCCTTCCCATGAAACGAAAGAATTTCTTAATAAAGAGGTAAAAAAATAATATTTTAATTTTACCCTTATTTATTGTATTAATTTCTAAATTAGTTGATTCATAAATCCTATTCTTTCTTTACGTTGTGTTTAGGGTTTAAGAAATTTGCACCGACTCCAACTGCTTGACGACATCGATGCCAACCCTCGCCGCTACTTCTCCAGTATAGGTAATTCTAATCTTTTCTCTCTTTTTTTTTCTATTCTATGCTAACTGCATTTGGCCAAAAAAAAAACTTATATATGCATGTTGCTCTAATCCATATTACTTGCTCCATTTACAAGTTAAACCCCATTAACATGTGGAAAACATACATCCTTCTTTTTTGCATTTAAAACCAAGTCATTCCTAGTGTTTCATATGGTCCACAAAATATAGCTTCTAATATATATCTGAATACTTCAATTACAGAATAGTAATACAATAATCTGACATCTTCTTATGCTCTAATGATTTTTTATTTTTAAAAATAAGATGCTTAAGATGTAGTGGCAATCTATTTTTCTAATTAAAACAATATATATTCTAAATATTTATCTATCTATCTATTAATATCTATAAAATATAATTTTACATACAGACGTGGCATTCACAGGGAACTTTGGATTCCCACCTAAATCGAAGATAAATTTTCTAAATACCAAATTTATAATTAAAAATATAAATTCAAAAGAAAATATATAATTACAAATCCTAAAAAGAAAAATTTAGATCTTAATCCAAAATGAAAATTTTAAAAAATAATTTATCAAATTCAAAAAAGATAAATCAAAAAATAATTTTGATGTAAGAAAAATGATAGTCCCACATCTGAAGTTACCAAGGCGATTTACACACAGAGCAATTATAAAAATGGACAAAGAACGGTAGAGCAACTCATACCTTTCTTGACCTTTTGGCTAAGATCAAGTGTAGTATCTATTCTTATCAGTTTAATATCTGATATGTGGGTCATTGGTCCACTTTGATATTAAATTAATTTTTATATGGGGGATGGTCCGTCACAGTAGCTTGCTACTAGGGTTTTTATGTGTCGCCTGTGTGTTGCACTATAGCACAGGCCTGGCACACCCCTATCAAAGCAAAGTAAACTTTAGATCGCATCCACATCCATCACCCTTATAAAACTTATAATCATTATTAATATATTATATTATAAAAAATAATATTATATCTTATATTGATATGAATCCATGATGAAATAAAATTACTTTTCATTTTAATTTTTTATTTAATAATAAAAATTGACATATATATATATATATATATAATCACTAAACATGTTATTTGAATTGTATAAGATTCTCGTGCGGGTATTATACTAGTTAACTTGAATAATTAAGTTGTATGCTATTGGTACATAGACAAATTTTAATGCTATGGATTGAATGAAGAGACGAGAATGAAAAAAAAATAGAAAATGTTTCTTAGACATGTGAAGGATAAATTGTTGAATGGTTATCTTATGAGCAATTGCCCTTCTACTTCAATAACAATATCACTTGAGATCCTTGTTTTAGACAACCTATATAGCATCAAACAATTAGTTCATATAAGTAGAATGATAGCCTATATTCTCCCCCTTCCCAAAAATCCATAGAATCGAATTTATTTATTTTTCACTGAAGTGATTTCTATTGTTCTCTTTATATTTTATTTTATTTTTCATTTATTTGATTATAGATGGGTGATCAAAATGGAAAACGTAACGATCTCCTCAAGTTGCATCATATGAATACTTACAGTAGCACAAGTTGTTTGTTTGGTTGCGGCTTGGTATGAACAAAATAGTACAATTCCTCGTATTATATGGTTAGTAGGGGAACGTATACGGAATGAATTAATGAGAAAAGTGCTAACTAATGATCAATGTCGTAGTATAATTAGAATGAATCCTTCTCCATTTATGGAATTGTGTAACCTTTTAGTCAAAGAAGGTGGTTTATGACCTACAACAAGGATCATTGTGGAAGAACAAGTAGCAAAATTAGGTCCTAATGTTATAAATTATAGACTTGGCTTTTTTTCCTATCTGATGAGGTTGGATAGCCCGTGGCGGGCACGGGGATGAAGAAGCTGCGTGACAAGATGTGACACGTCTGAGCGACTCCCCTCTCAGAGCTCCCGGGGCACTCTTGGGAAGAGGAGCCTCCAGCCCCCCCTGCGGTAAACACACCCTGGAAGATCAGATCAGAAAACCCCTCCCGGGATCACCCCGGGAAGTCGAGTCCCGAGACCACCTTGGGGAAGTGGAACACCCGCGGCCGCCCTGGCCAGAAAACCCCGAGATCACCTCGGGGAAGCGGAGCTCAAGAAGCATTCGGCCTCAAGTAACGAACCCCCCTTTATTCGGATCTGCGGATAATCATCACCTGTTATCGTGGAGTCATTATGACCCATAAATGTCACAACGGAACAAACTTGATGATGGCGTAGACCGTTGCAAAGGTTATCCAGTAACCGACAAACGGGAGGACATGGCAAAGATTGCGGGACGCACGAAGGCAGCCGCTGCAGGTATAATAGGTACCCTAACCCCTCCGGTAAGGGGGGTTATGCATTCTCTGCTACTTACATATTTTTCTGCCTTCTACATTTTCTCTGCATCGAGGCACTGACTTGAGCGTCGGAGTGGGCTCCGCTAGACTACCTCCGGCGTGTTCCCCTAACGTTCGTGTTGATCTCGCAAGACGCTGAGTTCCTCCCTTAACGCCAGCATCCGCGTGGGTTGAACCGTAGTGACTGATCGTCGACGTTGATTCCTTCCAGAACACTATCGATCAGGAGAAACAGTGAGTTGTCATTTTCATAATGTTTTAAGAGCTATAATAGAGTTGGAGGATAAATTTCTTAAACAACTGGATGGGTCATAAGTTTTTTCAGAAATATTCAATAGCAATTGATTTTACCCATTTTTAAGGTGAAAATATTATTTTTATCTTTTGATTACTATAGATTCATGTCTATAAGTTCATAATTATTAATAATTTAGACATGATATATCAAGATTGTATTGGAGCAATAGATGGAATATATATTCAAGTTAAAGTTTCTCTCGTTAATGCCCCAAAGTTTCATAGTAGAAAGAATTTTTCAATACAAAATGTTTCAGCAACATGCACCTATTTGAAATTCATTTATGTCTTAACCGGGTGGAAAGAAACAACATCTGACTCGAGAATAATAAAAAAATACATTAATCAGACAAGATTGTTTTAAAATTCTAGAAGGTAAATTAAATGACATGTATTGTATTAGGCTTTTCTTACTTTTACAATTTAATAACACATTTTTTAAGAAAAATATTATCTTATTGATGTTGGATTCATGTTGAAAAGTGGTCTTATTACACCATATCAAGGAGAATGATATCATTTGAAATAATATAGTTGCAACCCACCACGAAATGCTCGGGAGTTATTTAATCTTCGATATTCTTCTTTGCGCAATGCAATTAAAAGAGCTTTTGGAGTCGTTAAAAAAGAGATTTGCTATTATAAGAAGTTCAACGGAGCCACATTATGGAATTGAAACTCAAAAATAAATTATTCTCCATTGTTGTATTTTATGCAATTACTTGATTAATGCTGATCTAGATAAGGGATTGCTTGCTGAGGTTGATGCCGAACTTAATAATAATAGTGAACATCAAGAGGAAAATCATAGTAATAGAGATGATGGTGGATATGCAAGAAGGGGAGAATTGCTCAAGGATTCCATAGTTGTGACTATGTGATTAGATTATAATATGTGATATTTATATTTATTTGTTTATTTTGGTGGTATTGGACAAATTCTCTTGTAATTGATGATTATGAATATTGACATTTTAATTTATTATGCTACTTGAATTTTATGTCATATGATTGTTAATGTGATTATGTATTTTATTGCTATTATATTTTTGTTTTTAAGGATTCCAAAAAAGCAAAATTTGTAAAATGCTAGTGCGAGCAAGGCAAATAATTAGTATATCTGGACTAAAGTAATGGATGATGCTCTTATTGATGTATATTTGAACCAACATAATATAGGCAATAGGGTTGGTGGAACCTTTACTACACATGTATTTGAAAATATTGTGAATGAATTGAAAGTAAAATTTTCCGACAAACTTATGGATAGGATAGGATTCAAAATCGCATGAAATATATTAAAAGATGTTGATTTTTATGTTATGATAAATTCAAGAATGGTATGAGTTGTTTTGGATGAGTCCTATCATGAAATTCTTCATTGTTGAACTTGAAGTTTGACAATAACCAATTGAGGTGTGTTTCATAATATGCATTTGAAAATTATAATTGATTTGTAATGCTATTTATGAATGAATGTTTAATGTAATTATGTTGTAACTTATAGATAAAACCAGTAACTACCGAATGGAAAAGTAAGCCTATTCCAAATTATGAGAAGTCGATTCAATTAAATGGAAAAGATAGGGCTTCCTTTTACTCTGTTCCCTTTTCGTTAATAACCTTCTTCCACCCATCCAAATAGAGGGTAAGGGATTATTTTATTTTAGTTTCTCCCCGTATGAATATATGTTCGTAGCTAATTCCTTCCTCTTACTTATTCATTGTCCAAGTAAATTGAACATTATAATTGATTTTTTTTAATTTTCTATCCTTGTAGTTTTGATTGAAAAAACATTCTCCATCCACATGTGACAAAGTTAGAGGAAGTTCGAATGGGTAAAATTGGGTAAAATTGTAATTTCACATTTGTCTAATTACTAAGGGGGTGCTTGGTAAGCGGGTTTAGAAGATGAGAATGAGAATGAAATTTATTTCATTCTCATTTATGATGCTTGGTATACGGAAATCGGAATCAAAATAAGGATATGATACTCTTGATTTCATAACCCAACCCTCACTAGGTTATCACTAAACTCATAAACTCTTCAATCAAAACTCATTATCATTCCCATTACCAAATATATACCAAGCACCCCTAAAGTTTTCTTTCCTATCTCCTCGTGGAACTCAATAACATCCCCTCCCTAACCTTGAGGGGTTATTCTAGAGAAGCCTTTGAGTTGATGAATTTATTTTTTACTACTAATATAAGAAAAATTCCCTTCCATCCAAGGTTTTGAAAATTGGATCGGGCATCGAATCGATCGGGCCAAGGATTCAGAGGTTCAATTGATTTAATCGGGGGTCCAACCGGGATATAATCGGTATATAATAAAATATGTATTTATATAAATATATGAAACTAACAACTTGCCTAACTATTTTCTTCAAAATTGAATCAACTAGGTCGAGCATGTGATATATTTTTGTCAGCAACTCAATACGATATTCATGAAAAAAGGGTTAGTTTCAAAGAAAAATTTAAAGTTTAAAACCATTAGATTCAAGAAATATGGACATGAATTGAAGAATCTTATTAGAAATTAAAACTATATCACGATAACATTTGTTCACCAATAAACACTTAAACAGAGAACACTAACAAAACACATACAAAAATAAAAAAAAATGAAAAATTAAACTAGTTTAGCGGAGGTGGGGCAACACAACGAGGCTGGCGGCGGGGCGAGGCTAGTGGAGGCAGGGTGACAAGATGAGGCTGGCGGAGGCGGGGTAAAGTGGCGAGAGGGTAGCAGCGACAACTCTCCTCCAAGCAAATAGTAGATTTGTTCGTTTAGGACTTTGGGTGAAAGCAAACTAAATTTTTGACATTTTATTTTTTTTAATTTTCATTTTTTAGTAAGAAAGCAAAACTGTAAAAGTGGACAAAAAATCAAAAAATGAAAAATAAAGTAAACCAAACCGGTTTGCCCGGTTCACTGGTACCCCGCCGGTTCAGAACAGTTTACACCCGGTTCTTGAACAGTCGATTTTTAGAGTCAACTCGATTGGAAATCTGGCCGGTTCCCGATTCAACCGGTCGGTCCGGTGCGATTTTCAGAACACTGCTTCCATCATAATTTTATTTTTGACTACTAACATAAGAAAAATATTGGGGCAATCGGCCCGGGTATGATCTGGAGGATCATGGTTTTGATGTGTGTGATCAATATGATTAAGTTAGGGTTTGTTGTTGGACTAATATGTGTATGTGAGTGTGCAGGTATATAGGTACACATAGACTTGGTTGGATGTCTTCGGGTGAAGGGTGGCATGGAGGCAAGCTGGAGGCTTGTGTGCGTATCCGAGGTACCATGGGTAGAGACGATAAGCCGAGGGACACGGACTTCGAGGAATGCATGAAGGATAACATGGAGGCAAGCTGGAGGCTTGTGTGCGCATCCGAGGGACGGGAGCCGAAGACGAAGAGGGCGTGAAGGCAACAGATCGAGACTGCGGATTGAAGAGTCAACCAAGTTGTGAGGGTCCGAGTGTGAGTGTTTGTACTCGGGAACTAAGCCAGGAGGGTTTGAGTGCGGAGAGAAATATACTCGGGAAGGAAACCCTAGGCTTAGAAGGGGACCAGTCGACTGCTCCAGGAGCAGTCGACTGGTAATGGCTGGGGATTCGAACGTTGGCTGTAACGGTCGAATCTGAGTGGGATCAGTCGACTGCCCAGGGGCAGTCGACTAGTAGCGACCATTTAGCACTCGAGCTCTATTTAAAGGAGCTCGTTTAAGGCTACTGTAAATTGGCGAAACTTGCTTGGGTAGAGTGAGTTAGTAGCCTATTGTGCTCAGGTAGTGTCCAAAGATTGTGGTGAGGTTTCTCCACCCACAAGGAGCTACACGATCTAGCCGGAGGTGCTCTGGAGAATCATCCACCTACGGATTAGGGATCGCCCACCTTATGGGCAACATGGAGTATGAGTTTTATCTCCGAACCACGTATATCGGTGAATTCTTCCTTGTTTAGTTTAGTTTTAGTTTATTCCACTTGCGCACTAACGATTGTAGGAAGAAAAATCGAAGAAATTGCTATTCACCCCCCTCTAGCAAGACAACAATGATCTAAAAGTGGTATCAGAGCGAAGGACTGCTCTTGTTGGAATAACTGCCAAAAGAGCACAAGCTAAAGGAGGAAAATGATGGAAGATAAGTTAGGGGATGATATCAATACTCCGCTATCCTATGATCATGAAGATTTTGGTTATTGGAAGACAAGGATGGAGACTTGGCTTGGAATGGATTGGGAGTGTAGAATGGTAATAGAAGAGCCCTTTAAAATTCCAAGAGACAAACACGGAAAGAAACTTCGACCGAGATATTGGACTAAGGAGCAACAAGCACATTCTAGGGCAAATGAGAAGGTAACTAGTATATTAATTAATATTTTGCCTAAAAATGTGTTGAGTGATGTAGGTAAATACGAAAATGTTTATGAGCTATGGAACAAGCTAGGAAAATTCCATGAAAATCATACACAAGCTCAATTAGTGGAAGCGCCTAAGGAAACATGTCAAAGGTCCAAGAAGACAAAGAAGAAGGAGAGTTGTCAATCTCATCGATTAAAGTGGTACAATCAAGTAAAAGATCATCCACTTCATCAAGAGAAGAAGAAGATGTGTCAATGTCAAGAATTAAGGGGGAGGAGAGACTCTCATCCATACAAGAGCAAAAAGAAGCTCCAATCTCCACCAAAGCCAAATCAAAAGAGCACATCATATGCTTTGGATGCAACAAGAAGGGGCACTACAAGGACAAGTGTCCATTGGGTAAGAAGGAGGTAAACCCTAAACCCAAGTCACTTAATTTAACATCTAATGTGGGTTGTAGGGAAAAGAAAGAAAAGAAGCACATTAGGTGTTAAACTTGCGGGGAGCTAGGACATTATCACACTCAATGACCAAGAAAATGAGAGCTCAAGAAGATGGAGCACCTAAGAAGATAGGAAAAAGAAGAGAAGAAAAGGAACTCACATCAAGGAGGAGCTACAAGGGTAAGGGAGGTAATCCCTAACTTTACTTATGCTCCTAATGGTTCTATGAATGCTAGAAATAATGATTGTTTGCCCATGCGTACTTTTGGCTTTAAATATCATGATAAAAATAGAAATACTATTGCGTGCCAAAATGTTAAAGATTCCATGTTTCATGATAAACCTAAGACTTTTAGACCTAAGGATCAAGGCATTAACCCTAAGAAAGGGAGACACATGCCTAAGAAAGTGGGTAGATCTAGGAGTGATCAAAATAGACATGGTGATACTAAGGTTAGAAATTTAGAAAAGGAAAATCAAGTTTTAAGGACAAAACTTGATAAATTAGAAAAGAACCTAGATAGACTCATTAGAGGATCCAAGGGATTAGGTATGATATCAAATGATCAACACCTTAGAAATGGTAGGCCGGGACTAGAATACCATTCTAGGAAGTCAAATGTTAGTAAAAAGTCATATTCAAGGATGCCCTATGACTATGGTAGAGGGAAGATCAAGAATGGCAAGGAAAAGTCATTCAAAGGAGAAAAGAGGGATTTGACCAAGAAAAAGGTGTATAGAATTAAGAGAGTTATAGTTAAAGGTCAAGAAGCACCGAAGGAACACCGGTGTGGACTTGCCTTTGTGAGTGAGTTACCTAGGGAGGTAGGGGGAGCTCTAGAAGCCAAAATGAGATCCAAGGTCAATGGATCTCAGGAGGATTTCTCCTAGAAGATTAGGTGAGCTAAGGAATGTGCCAAAAGAGTTTGGAAGACTAAGGTGAGTCTTAATCCTAAGGAATTGACACAATAAAAGAAGATTTATGGAGAAAAAGATGAAGATGAGATTATATTTGATAAAAATTAGGGTTTAATGTGTAAATGTCATATAATTCAGTGCTAGAAATGTATTATGGTCAGGTATGAGAAGATACATCAAGGAGAGGCAAAAATTAGGACTTTTGGATAAGTTTCAATGATACAATTTAGGAAGGTTGAATTTCGTGTCAATCTTGGGATCCGGAGTAGTTTTGTTTGAAAACTTATTTTTCCCAAGTAGATATAGGTTCCACAAATCTCTCCACGAAATTTCAGAATTTTTGAAAATTTATGAAATTAATTAGGCATTTCTGAATTTGGGACTAAAATACTGAAATACTGGTATCAGTCGACTGGTTCGAAACCAGTCGACTGGTCTAGTATAAACTCGAAACTGGGAAATTCAAATTACCAGTCGACTGTCCATGGGGCAGTCGACTGAAGTCTCTGTTCAGTTTCGCAGTCGACTGCCCCTGGGGCAGTCGACTGGTCCAGGGTAAATCCAGAACTAAAACATTCTGTTCGTTTCCCAGTCGACTGCCCTTGTCCGCGGGGTTTTAAAAGGCACAGACTGCGCTGGGGTGGCCAAAACCTGGGGTTTTACGTGCCACCCCCTGCGAGATCTTTCTCTCCCCGACCTCCTCTCCGGTTCTAAGGCCCTCCCACGTCCTAGAAACACTCTCCTAGTCTCCTCCATCTCCGATCTACATCTAGGGTTAGAGAAAATCCCTCTTTGGAGTCAACCAACATCACCATTCATCATGGAACACCCCAAGAAAAGGTAACGAGTTGTGAAGTCTATTTTTCCATTAAGTTCATGGCTTGGAACTAATCTATCTCATTTTGCATGTTTTCCTTGTTGTTTTTCATTTTGGGGTGGTTTTTGGTGCATGCATGGGTACATTACATGCTAGGATGACACATAAAAAGAAAGTGGGTGAGGGGTCTTCCCGCCAAGGACAAATAGATTCGGAGGGACCTCGGTTTAGGTCCGAGGAGTGTCAAAAAGTGTTTGAGAATGCGACCTTCATATTAATGGATTGTCGCTATCTTAATCGATCCTATTTCCAGGAGATTCCCTACATCATAGAAATCATTGCATATTTCTGGATGGAGCAACTGGTTTATTACCAACACTTCATCAATTTCGACTTGTGTAAAGAATTCTACGCCAACCTTACATCCACTAATGCCCAAAACATGATATATAAGTCAATGGTCCAAGGGATCACCATTCCGTTTACACCTGACGTGTTACGATCATTCTTAAGGTGTAAAGTGTCAAATAGTCAATTCACATGCTTCCCCACCGTTGCTAACCCTCTAGATTTGTCGGGTGTTACCATAGATCAGATTTATCGGCATTATTTTGGTAGACCTCGATGTCTTAAGGATCGAATTTTCGAAGCCAAAAACATGAGTCCAATGAGTAATGTTTTGTGCAAGGTTGTTCTAGGTTGCATTCTTCCGATCATTATCAAGGGGCGGTCGAGGATTCGACTTCCCCATTTGGTGTTGATGTATGTCTTAGAGAGGCGATTGGATATTGACATAGCTCACCAGGTTTTTTGTATCTATTACCTACTTCTCCCATGATGTCAATAAAAAGCTATACATGTCATTCGGTCATGTTCTGACTGAATTCCTTAAGTCTAGAGGGGTCAGAGTCGACAAGGGTCAAATGCATGAGTTATCCAAGGACTATGACCAAATAGGTTCTCGACAGCTTTCTTTGGCTGGGATTGAAAAGCATGAGGGGGAGATTATCTGGCGTCGTCGACCTGCTCCTGTGCCAGTTGATGATGATGATGATGAGGAGGAGGAGCTCACGGGAGGAGTTCTCTCAACTTCAGTCCGAGGTAGAGGAGCTGAGGGAGGATTTTCATACATTTCAGCAACGCCAGATGGATATGCAGATGCAACAGCAGGAGATATATGAGATGATGCAGCAGTGACATCTGACATATCAGGGACCTCCTCCTCCTCCTCCAGGCGATGACATGCAGTAGAGTTGATTTGATCACTTGAGTGTTGAGAGTGTTTTACTTAGAT
This sequence comes from Boesenbergia rotunda, assembly GCA_024364735.1. Taxonomy (NCBI): domain Eukaryota; kingdom Viridiplantae; phylum Streptophyta; class Magnoliopsida; order Zingiberales; family Zingiberaceae; genus Boesenbergia; species Boesenbergia rotunda. Next base: position 509,894 of record JAGFNQ010005350.1, read on the forward strand.
GTTATTTTTATCTCTCAAACACTGTTTCATTCTGGGATTGAAATATTTCGCTACTTCGGGGCTTTAGCCCTTGTGCCACCTTCATGTTTATTTTCAAGTCATGTATAAACTATTTGCTTATGCTTTCATGTTGCTTAAAATTCATTGATTGATATTGAATGATAAGATCTTTCTAAATGAAGGCATAAGAGGGTTTTCATGCATGAATATCTAGGGTTAAGAGATAAAAAGGGGGAATTTTTGTCAAAATAAAAATCTATAAGAAAGAGAGGGAGTTGAGGGCAATTCTATGTGTCAAATTGTAATGGTTAGCTTGTACGATCGATCGTGTCCATTAGAGGGGGTGAATAGCGATTTTCGAACCCCTTTCTTCCTACACGGTTAGTTTGCACAGCGGAAATAATAATAAACAAAATAAACAACACTAACCAATGCTAACACGGAAGATTTACTTGGTATCCACCCCGAACGGGTGACTAATCCAAGAATACGTTGGTGGATCAATCCCCGGATGACCTTCGGCTAGTCCTCGTCGCTCCTTGTGGGTGGAGAAACCTCGCCACAATCTCTTGGACAGTATCTGGGCATAAAAGACTACTAACTCACTTTACCCAAGCGAGTTTCGTCAAGAATCTCAGCCACCACGAAGTCCGCTTTAAATAGGACTCGGGCTGAAACCAGTCGACTGCTCCCAGGGTAGTCGACTGGTGCCACTGAAATTCGACCGTTGCACCCCAACGTTCGAATTCTCAACCAACTCATCAGCCACCTACCAGTTGACTGCTCTGGGAGCAATCGACTGGTCCCTGGCCAAATCCCTTTCTATGAGTTTTATCAGTCGACTGCCCCACTCACACACCTAGGGTTTCCCTTCCCGAGTACATTTCACTCCGCACTCAAACCCTAGGACTTTCCCGAATACAATCACACATCACTCGTACCCTCGCGACTCGACTGACTCCTCATCCGCAGCCTTGACTGTTGCCTTCGCGCCCTCTTCATCTTCGGCCCTCGTCCCTCAGATGCGCACGCAAGCCTCCAGCTTGCCTCCATGCCACCCTTCATGTACGCCTCAAAGTCTGCGCCCATCAGCTCATCGTCCCTGCTCTCCAAGGTCCCTCGGGTGCACACAAGCCTCCAGCTTGTCTCCATGCCACCCTTCACTGTACTGAGACTGTCCAGTCAAGTCCATATGTGTAACCTGTACAATCTGCACACTCAACATACACATATGTGATAACAAGGGTAAACCTAACTTAAACTCTTTGCCCAAACATCAAAACACTTGGTCACTCCGGACCATAGATTGCCTCAACAATCTCTCCCTTTTTGATGTTTGGTAATACGTTTAAGTTAGGGAAAGCAAAATAGTAATCAATAGCAAACAATGCTAAATAATGCATATGCAATGCATACATTGATCCTATCCCAAGGCATCATACACCTAACCCTCCAAGTTAGAACTTTTTAACACCTAACCCTCCAAGTTAGGATTTTCCACACCTAACCCTCCAAGTTAGGATTTTTTCACACCTAACCCTCCAAGTTAGGAATTTTCACACACCTAACTTCCAAGCTAGGACTTTTCCACACTTAGCCCTCCAAGCTAGGACTTTTTCATATCTAGCCCTCCAAGCTAGGACTTTTACACACATAACTCTCCAAGTTAGGACTTTTCACCAAAACGGACTTTTTAAAGCTTCTCCCAAGCTCCCCCTATATTGGACTTACAAAGGCTTTTTAAGAACCTTTCCAAAGTTCCCCTTACGCCAAGAACGGAGCAACCATGCTCCCCCTTTGTCTTAGCTCCCCCTAAACCTAGGGTTTCTTGTAAAGGTAAGTTTAGTTTCCCAACTTAAACCCAAACTTCTCCCCCTTGGCCTAACATCAAAAGAACCCAACAATATCCCAATTATTGGTTCTTTGAATCCCTAATGATCATAAACAATGTGTACGAGCCTCCCGTACACTTTTTTCCCATCATTAAAACCCAAGTCAGCTGCTGGATACCCACACCAGCCCTGACCAGTCGACTGCCCCTATTAGTAGTTGACTGATACTCTGATTTCTTAATTTTCTGGCCAATTTTAGAATTGCGCTAGAAATTTCATAAATCTCCAAAAATTTCTAAATTTCGTGGAGAACTTTGTGGTACCCATACCTACTTGGGAAAAATACATTTCACCATGTATCTATCACCATTCCCAAGTTTGACACAGAATCCAAAAATTTTCTTATGAAAATTAAGACACTTAGGAGGCAACCTCCCCCTTAACCTATGTCTTCTCCCAATTTTCAATTTTCCTAGGTGAAGTTTTACCCAACTTAACACCCTAACACCAAATTAGGTTCTACCCAACCTAACAACCAAGTTCTTCTTCCTTGGACACCATTAAAGAATTGCCCCAAGCAATCTTTCCCTTAGTGCCAAAAAGAACTCTACAAAACCTTACACAATCTAAAAGGTTTGCAAGCACATTTGCTAGGATATACCCTATCCTAGAAAAATATGTTTCCATGAAAAACAACAAACATGCTTGACTTTTTGTACACACCTAATTTCCTAAAAGTTTGGCATTCCGTATCAACTTTCAATTCCATTCATGAATTCGTATGTTTGCCAAAACAATCTATCTTGATTTTTACTATCCAATGGTCCTCAACTTTTTATTTTTTTGTATTCTTTCATTTATTAAGAACTTATCATTCAATATCACCCATTGAATCTTAACCACTCATTTGTTCTCCTTGAATTCCATGATATCCATATAGCCCCACATAATCATTATTAAATCATAAGACAAACCTTTATTCAATGAGTATAATCAAGGATTTAACTTTAGGGTCATATCTTATCATCCAAAATCCCTTTTCTCTCTAACCCTACTGGATCAGTCGATTGCCAAAATGGCAGTCGACTGCGAAAACTTATAGAGAGCTTCTGGGCTTGAGACCAGTCGACTGCCCATGGGGCAGTCGACTGATACCTGATTTTCAGGTTTTTCATCCCACTTTCAGTAATGTCTAACTAATTCTACAAATCTCCAAAAATTATGAAATTTGGTGGGGAGATTTGTGGGGCCAATGTCTACTTGGAAAAAATACGTTTCCAAACAAATGTACTCCGGATCCCAAGATTGACACGAAACTCAACTTATCCTAAAGCATATTATTGAAACTCATCCCAAAAGTCTCAATTGTGATTTCTCCTCACTGTTTCTTCTTATCCTTGATTATAGTTCATTTCTATCATTGAATTACATGGTATTCACACAGTAAAATCCAATTTTATCCAATATAATTGTATTTTCATTCTTTTCTCCCTAAATTCTCTTTTAATGGGCCAAAACCTAGGATTAAGACTTACCCAAGTCTTCTAACCATTTTTGGCACATTTCACCTAATTTCCTAGGAGAAAAAAAACTCTTGAGATCCATTTACCATGGACCCCAAAGGCTCCTAGAGCTCCCCCTTGAGCTCTGAGCCTTAGCCACCTTCCTAGGTGACTCAATCCACACTAGACCACATCGGTGTGCCACCGGTGATTCTTGGCCTACAAAGTGAACCTTCTTAACCTTAGACACATTGTCTTTGGTTAAGTTGTTCCTTCTATCCTTAAATGGCACCCTCTTGCCATTTTTGACCTTCTCCTTCTTGCCAAGATTATATGTTTCCCCAACATACTTTCTTTTGTTGACCTTGGAGGTCTTAGACCGATATCCTAAATCCGATCTATCGTAGTTGGGTTTTATACTACCCAACACCATGTCTAAGTCCTTATATCTAACCGTGAATCTTTTTAGGGTCTTTTCTAATGTATCAAGCCTTGCCCTCAAGGCTTGATTTTCCCTTTCTAGAGTTCTAACCTTAGAACCCATTTGTCCACCTTGGACATTCTCAGGACTGCCCATTTTCCTAGTCACATTTCTTCCCTTTTTGGGATTAGTGTCATGATCCTTAGGTCTAGAGGTCTTGGGTTGATCATGATGCATGCTTCTCCTAGAATTTTGATCTATCTTGTTCTCCTAGTCCTATCATTATACTTAAATCCAAAATTATGCACCATTAAATATTTTTCATTAAATCTAGCATGCATGGAGGGATGATTGACATTATTTCTAATATGTAATGAGGAACTTGAAATTGAATTACATTTTACCCTAGGGTTAGGAATTACCTCCCTTACCCTTGAAGTTCCTCCTTGTTGTGATCTTTGCTTCCTCCTTTCTTCTTTCTCCCATCTCCTCAAGTGTCTCATTTTCTTTAGCTCACCTTTTCTAGGGCACTTGGTGTGGTAGTGCCCTAGCTCTCCACATGTGAAGCATCGTATTTTCTTTTTCTTTTCTTGGGTTCCTCCAATCCTACAACTCATGTTATATTTTAAAGGAATTGAAATAAGTTTAGAATTTACCCTCTTTTTACCTTTCGGGCACTTGTCCTTGTAGTGCCCCTTTTCGTTGCAACCAAAGCATATAATATGTTGTTTTGATTTGGCTTTGGTGGAGGTTGGAGCTTCTTCTTCAACTTTTGATAATGTGGATGCCTCCTCTTGATCCGGTACAGTTGAGAGTCTCTCCTCCCCCTCAATTCTTGAAATTGATACCTCCTCTTCTTCTCTTGAGGAGGTTGATGATCTTTCACTCTCTCCCTCACTTGAAGATGTAGATAACTCAATTTTCTCCTCTTCACTTGAAGAAGTTGACACTTCCTTTTTTTCTTCTTCTTCTTGACTCATTTGACTTTTCTCCTTGGGCAATTGAACTTATGTAGAACTTTCATTATATTCTTTCAATTTGCTCCACAATTCACATGCATTTTGGTATGCCCATACACAACTCAAAATTTTGTTAGGCACAATATCAATCAATATATCCATTACCTTTTCATTTGCCCTTGCTTGTTCTTGTTGCTCTTGATTCCAATACCTAGGTCTAAGCTGTTGGTGCAGTTTGCACTAACGGTCAAACTCGGGTTTTGAATGTATGACAAAGTGGTTAAAGTTAGGGTTGTTGGTGTTTAACCTATTTACTAAGTGTGCAGGGTTGAAAGACTTAGGACCAGACACCAGGCTGAAGTCCAGGATGGTTGAGTCCTGGCGGAAAGTCCAGTTGGGTCCGCGGGACCTGACAACTGGCTGAAGACCAAGTTGGTTGAGACTTGGCAGGAAGACCAGGGTGGTTGAGCCTTGGCAGGAAGTCCTGGTGGGTCAAGAGGTCAAGTAAAACTGCACAATGGGTAAGTAAGGTAAGTCACTGGAGGAGCGACCCAGTGAGGACGAGTCCAATCTTGGACTTTAGGCGCGGTCCAACTTAGACCCATTTAGGTGATCTAAGTTGAGTCCTGGTTAGATCCTGGTTTGGGAGACAGGATCTAATTAACTTAGAATTATATCTTATTTTAGTCCATATAAAATTATGCTAGCCTTGTTTTGGACTAACCCTGGATGCAGGACCAAAGGACTGTGTATCTGCAGCTCAGAGAGCCTCAAAGGAGTGAGGTAGTAGCTGAGCTGGGCGCCCCGGATGTGTCGGGCGCCCCAGAGTCAACCCAAAGTCAGCAGAGAGGTAAACGCCCCGACAGCAGCGCAATTGGGGGCGCCCCGCGTGTCTCGGGCGCCCACTGTGCCACGCAGTGTCAGCTGCTGCTGCGCGCCCTCGCGAAGCCGAACGGAAGATAGAGTTTGACCGGTCAAGCGGGCGCCCCGCGCGCTTCGGGCGCCCCGGTCAAACCCCATCCCGAAATGGAAGCGATCAGATGCGACCGAGCTGGGTGATGGATCGTACGCCACGTGGTAGGGCGCCCCGAGCATTCCGGGCGCCCCCAGGGCTATAAATAGAGCACCTCGACCAAGGTTCAGATACAACACTTCTTCCAAAGTCTCCAAGTTCTTCTAAGCTCGCGCCTTGCTCCGGAAACGCCTCACTTCGAGCCGACGACGTCCTGCTGCCCCGAAAGAGTCGACCTACTCCGGACGTCGGTAAAAAGAAGAATATTTCTTTTAATACTTTATTGCACTTAATTACTTGAAAGTGTGGGGTTGTCACACTTTCAATTCATTTGTACTCGCCTACTCTATCGGGGTTGACCGATAGAGAGTTTTAGTGGATTGCCCAACGGAAAGGTCCGAGGGACCTGGGCCTTCGAGTAGGAGTCGCCGAAGGCTCCGAACGAAGTAAAAATCGTTCGTGTTTGTGTGTTCGTTTTTCGTCTCTTTCATTTCCGCTGTGCACGCTTTTCAAAGCACTCTGATTTAATTTTTTAAAAGTCACGTGATTCACCCCCCCTCTCACGTGCATCGATCCTACAAGTGGTATCAGAGCCTGGTACGCTCTCTATCGGTGCAACCACCGTAAGAGCCGGGGGAAATCCAGTTTTTATCGTTGTCTGTGATTTTTTTTTGCTCACAGTCTAAATCTGATATTATTATCAATATTTATATATTAGTTTTTTTTATCGATCGATTTTACACGAATTTGGTGCAACACCATTCGAGTTGGTCATTTTATTTTTATATATTTATATCTGCCGGCACTACTAATCCAAGACCTAGTCTTGGGACTTTGTTTGGTCTATTTTTTGTGTGCAAGATTTCTAAATGGCGCAAAATAAGATGCAAGGGCGAAATGTCAACGAGCCCCCACACTACTATCCAGAAGATTTCGACTATTGGAGACGATCAATGGAGATCTTCTTGGGCAGTCAAGACTTCGACTACGTGTTAGCCCTGAGATACCAATCTCAAAATGATGAACTGAACAAGCAGGTAAATAAATTAATTTGTGCAGTTTTGCCTAACAAAATTTCCTGCAGACTGGAAAAGTATAACAACGCATATGACCTATGGACTCGGCTGAATGAATTGCACGAGAATTTGAAGGAGCTGGATGAGCCTAAGCTTAAAGCTGAAGATGAGTCTACTAAATCAATCGCAGAACCAAACTTAAAGATGGAAGATCAAGTCCAATTTGCAACTAAAGTCGAGCCTGAACCAACGGTAAAGCCTACTAAATTAGGGGATGCGATTGAGGTAAATTACAAGAATACCCCTAGTATTATTAATACAAATGTCTTGCATGATTCTGAGCAAATCTCTGAAATATCTGACTGTGTAGAAGGTTCTTGTAATAAATTAGATATCTCTATAAATCCTCCCGAAATGCATATTTTGTTAAAAACATCCTGCAATATTTTAGACTTTTTAGACCAGAACAAACTCAACTCTGACTTGGTTAAACAAAACATTGACCAAGTTAATTCAGATTGTGAAAATCTAACCCTCGATAAAATCAATGTTTATCTCAATAAAGTTTTTAACTCAGTTAATAGTTCAATTGTAATTGAAAATTCAAAAACCATTAAACTTGAAAATAAACCCAAGTTAATTAACAATTCTTCAAAACTGAAAATTACAAACTTGGGTAATTCGAAATTAAAACCCAACAATAATTTAAGCATTACAAAAATTCCTAATAAAGACAAATTAAAAAATTTAACTAATTCAAAATTCAAAGAAAATTTAAGAGTCCACTTTAACAACCCAAAGCACTCAACCTATAATCCAAGGGGAGGCACCAAACTAGTTGGCACCTCAAAATCAGCCTTTGCCCAGGTGGGCACTTAGGACTAGTCTTAAAAGTTAATCTGACTCTTGACCTACTTAGTATTAGGGTGGGTCGAGATAACGGTACGCTAGACAGACTCTCGAGGAGAACTAGCCGAAACTATCTCGACACATCCTAGACTAGTTAGACCAGGGTGTCTCAACAAGTAGGGTTAAAGTACAACTTCCTTAAGCAGCTTTGTCTAGAAAGAGGTTGTTGCTCCAATAAGGTTTCGGCCAAAGAAGGCCCCTGTGCCTCGCCTCCCGCCTGGAAGCTAATTATCGAAGTATACGTTTAAACTACTTTTTGTCAAACCCGAATCTAACAAAAGGTCAGATTAACTTCTTTTATGAATCAAACTCAAACTCATCTCACACAAATCATAGGATCCCTTTGTTTGATAACTTAGATCAAGTGAGATGAATAAGGATAATAAGTTCAAATCATTGATTGATAATTTAAAACTCAAACTTGAATTTAAAATCTTACCTTTTAAATCCAAAATTCAAATTAACGAATTCAAAATTCAAAATTCAAATTAACTAAATTAAATTTCAAAATTCAAATTAACTAAATTAAATCCAAAATTCAAATTAACGAATTCAAAATTCAAAATTTAAATTAACTAAATTAAATTTCAAAATTTAAATTAACAAATTCAAAATTCAAATTAACGAATTCAAAATTCAAAATTCAAATTAACAAAATTAAATTTCAAAATTCAAATTAATTCAAAAAAAAAAAATTAAAATTAAAAATCAAATTCAAGCTCATCTCACACAAACGATAGGATCCCTTTGATTGACAATATTAGACTGAGTGAGATGATTAGAGACAATAAAATTTGAAACTTGGGTATTTTAACCTAACCGTTACTTAATTAAATTTTAACCGATAAAATTTTACTTTCTTTTCACCAAATTAAATATTAATTAAAATTTTAATCGTTTGAATCTTATTTAAATGTTAAAATTAAACTTGAATCCTTAATAAACTTTAATCCTTAATCAACTTTAATCCTTAATTAATTAGAATTTCAATCTTTATTCAGACTCCAATGAATTAACCTTGAATCTTTAATTAAATCTTAACTAACTTTAATTTATTTAAAATTCGACCAAATTAAATTTTAACCCCTAAAATTTTACCTAATTGAACTTCAACCCTTTATTAAAACTTCATTTAAATACCTCTAACTTTAATCCCCAAATAACTAAAGCTTGTAATTAAAATTTAACCTTAATCTTAATTAAAATTCTTAATTAATTAAACCTTAACCTTAAGTTTAATTAAAAATCTTAATTATTTAAACTTTAATCTTAATCTTAATTAAAATCAAACTTTAACTCTTAATTAAATCTTAATTTAATTTTACCAAAATTGAATCCTAATTAAAATTAAACTTTAATTCTTAATCCTAATTAAAATTAAACTTTAATTCTTAATCGTAATTAAACTTTAAATATTACTTCAATTAAAATCATAATTAAATTTTAAAACTTTAACTTAATTTTTAATGTTTAATTAAAATTTATCAACCCAACCAACCTTAACCAACTTAACTAAAAACTTTAATTAAACCAAACTTAAATATAATTAACCTAATTAAACTTTAATTAAACCAAACTTAAATCTAATGAATACAAACCTAATTAAACCAAACCTAAAAGCAAACCCACACTAAAGGCTTAATTAAGCCTACACCTAATCCTTAATTAAACCAACTTAACAAAAAAAAAAAAAAAACTCTTTTGTTTCCTTTTCTCTTTCTGCTTGTTCTTTTACGAACTTACCCCTAAGGACTTATGGAGAATATCGAGTTGAGGGGGAGGGAAAATATTTCTATACATCTTTTTGGCAAATCCCTTATAACATATTTGAAAATAACTGTTTTAAAAATACTATTTTTTAAAGTTTTTTTATTCTTTCAATTATATTCTTTTCAAAACTTATTTTCAATTTTTTTGTGCTTTCAAAGATATTCTTATTATCATTTGAAAATAATAATAATAACTTTCTTACTATATCAAATTTTGTTTCAAAATATTAAACAATCCTCTTGAAAATCTCTCTTCAAATACTTTTAAACTATTTTATTAAAATATGTGATTAAAAATAAAAATGCCCTATATCTAAACCTATTTTAAGAGATGTCATACATGTCTTATTTTTACTGTTTTGTTTGAAAAATATTAGGATTATGCTTATAAATAGTTCCTTGCAGTTCCTATTTAGCATTGAAAATCCGTATTTTTGGGTCTTGCAAATCTCCTTTTTCAAAATTTACTAATTTTCCTTGATAAACTATTTTCAAATTAACTTTAAAATAAAAACACTTATGTTTTTTGAAAATCCACTATTAGCTTGTTCTTATACTAAAAAGTATCAAAATATTTTGATTGATTTACTTCCAAAAATGATTCTTTTGAAATATTTTTATTTGTAGTTTGGATATCCCTAGGACATAATAGAATGTTTACCTTGAAATTGACAAGAAATTCTAAGGGCTTGTCAAGTTAAGGGGGAGTTCAAACTAACTTGGAAAATTAATTTTAAGAATAGTTTGATCAAGTCTATGATATTACTTTTAAAGTATAACTATTTTCAAAAGAATCTAAGGTATATTCTTGAAAAATTAGTTTTATAAATTGAATAATGGTCTTGAAACTTTTAAAGCTTATTCTTAGAATATCTTCCTTCTTGTAAGTTGAAGCTCAGTAGCAAAGTTTCTTTTGACTTTGAAAAATATGTATTATTTGGGAAATTTTTATATATTTTCTTTTAAAAAGATTGTCAAGCTTAACTTTGAAAATATTTCTAATTCATTTGAAAAATAATGTTGTTGAAAACTATTTGTTAGTTTTGAAAGCTAAGTTAATTGATTTAGGGGGAGTTCCTTTTTTCACTTAGGCTATTTATCTTACTTAATCTATTTTGCCTAAGTCTAGTTTTCCCTATCACTTAGCTTTGGATCCTACTCCCTTAAACTTGTTATGCCTATTTTTTGATGAATGACAAAGGGGGAGAGTAGGGTAAAGGGTTAGAAATTTGCAAACAGCATGCTTATTTCACAGTTAATTAATCTCTGCCTTCTTGTGTGCTGCAACTTTCATACCTATGCTTGTGTTATATTGTCTGCATGTTTATGCAAGTTCGTATCTGCTGTTTTTTCTAACTTTAACCTGAGTTGTCAATACATCAAAAAGGGGGAGATTGTTGGTGCAGTTTGCACTAACGGTCAAACTCGGGTTTTGAATGTATGACAAAGTGGTTAAAGTTAGGGTTGTTGGTGTTTAACCTATTTACTAAGTGTGCAGGGTTGAAAGACTTAGGACCAGACACCAGGCTGAAGTCCAGGATGGTTGAGTCCTGGCGGAAAGTCCAGTTGGGTCCGCGGGACCTGACAACTGGCTGAAGACCAAGTTGGTTGAGACTTGGCAGGAAGACCAGGGTGGTTGAGCCTTGGCAGGAAGTCCTGGTGGGTCAAGAGGTCAAGTAAAACTGCACAATGGGTAAGTAAGGTAAGTCACTGGAGGAGCGACCCAGTGAGGACGAGTCCAATCTTGGACTTTAGGCGCGGTCCAACTTAGACCCATTTAGGTGATCTAAGTTGAGTCCTGGTTAGATCCTGGTTTGGGAGACAGGATCTAATTAACTTAGAATTATATCTTATTTTAGTCCATATAAAATTGTGCTAGCCTTGTTTTGGACTAACCCTGGATGCAGGACCAAAGGACTGTGTATCTGCAGCTCAGAGAGCCTCAAAGGAGTGAGGCAGTAGCTGAGCTGGGCGCCCCGGATGTGTCGGGTGCCCCAGAGTCAACCCAAAGTCAGCAGAGAGGTAAACGCCCCGACAGCAGCGCAATTGGGGGCGCCCCGCGTGTCTCGGGCGCCCACTGTGCCACGCAGTGTCAGCTGCTGCTGCGCGCCCTCGCGAAGCCGAACGGAAGATAGAGTTTGACCGGTCAAGCGGGCGCCCCGCGCGCTTCGGGCGCCCCGGTCAAACCCCATCCCGAAATGGAAGCGATCAGATGCGACCGAGCTGGGTGATGGATCGTACGCCACGTGGTAGGGCGCCCCGAGCATTCCGGGCGCCCCCAGGGCTATAAATAGAGCACCTCGACCAAGGTTCAGATACAACACTTCTTCCAAAGTCTCCAAGTTCTTCTAAGCTCGCGCCTTGCTCCGGAAACGCCTCACTTCGAGCCGACGACGTCCTGCTGCCCCGAAAGAGTCGACCTACTCCGGACGTCGGTAAAAAGAAGAATATTTCTTTTAATACTTTATTGCACTTAATTACTTGAAAGTGTGGGGTTGTCACACTTTCAATTCATTTGTACTCGCCTACTCTATCGGGGTTGACCGATAGAGAGTTTTAGTGGATTGCCCAACGGAAAGGTCCGAGGGACCTGGGCCTTCGAGTAGGAGTCGCCGAAGGCTCCGAACGAAGTAAAAATCGTTCGTGTTTGTGTGTTCGTTTTTCGTCTCTTTCATTTCCGCTGTGCACGCTTTTCAAAGCACTCTGATTTAATTTTTTAAAAGTCATGTGATTCACCCCCCCCTCTCACGTGCATCGATCCTACATAAGCCTCTTCCCGTGCTTATCCTTTGGAATCCCGAAGGGCTCTTCAAGCACAATCCGAAGGTCCCACTCCATTCCGAACCATGCCTCCATTATCGCTTTCCAATATCCGAAATTCTCATGGTTGTAGGCCGGCAGAGTGTAGATGTCGTCCCCAAATTTGTCCTCTATTGTTCTTTTCCTCTAGCGTGTGCTCCCTCGGCGATTAGTCTGATCAAGAGCGGTCCTTGCTCTGATACCAATTGTACGATCAATCGTGTCCGCTAGAGGGGGGTGAATAGCGATTTTCGAACCCCTTTCTTCCTACACGGTTAGTTTGCACAGCAGAAATAATAATAAACAAAATAAACAATACTAACCAATGCTAACACGGAAGATTTACTTGGTATCCACCCCGGACGGGTGACTAATCCAAGAATCCGTCGGTGGATCAATCCCCGGATGACCTCCGGCTAGCCCTAGTCGCTCCTTGTGGGTGGAGAAACCTCGCAACAATCTCTTGGACACTATCTGGGTATAAAAGACTACTAACTCACTTTACCCAAGCGAGTTTCGTCAAGAATCTCAACCACCACGAAGTCCGCTTTAAATAGGGCTCAGGCTGAAACCCTCGTCACCAGTCGACTGCTCCTAGGGCAGTCGACTGGTGCCACTGAAATTTGACCGTTGCACCCCAACGTTCGAATTCTCAGCCAACTCACCAGCCACCTACCAGTTGATTGTTCTGGGAGCAATCGACTGGTCCCTGGCCAGATCTCTTTCTATGAGTTTTATCAGTCGACTGCCCCACTCACACACCTAGGGTTTCCCTTCCGGAGTACATTTCACTCCGCACTCAAACCCTAGGACTTTCCTGAGTACAATCACACAACACTCGTACCCTCACGACTCGACTGACTCCTCATCCGCAGCCTCGACTGTTGCCTTCGCGCCCTCTTCATCTTCGGCCCTCGTCCCTCGGATGCGCACGCAAGCCTCCAGCTTGCCTCCATGCCACCCTTCATGTACGCTTCGAAGTCCGCGCCTATTAGCTCATTGTCCCTGCTCTCCAAGGTCCCTTGGGTACACATAAGCCTCCAGCTTGTCTCCATGCCACCCTTCCCCATACTGAGGCCGTCCAGTCAAGTCCATATGTGTAACCTGTATAATCTGCACACTCAACATACACATATGAGATAACAAGGGTAAACATAACTTAAACCCTTTGCCCAAATATCAAAATACTTGGTCACTCTGGACCACAGATTGCCTCAACATAGCTTTGGTACACACATGGAATTATGAATAGGTTAGAAAGTTGATACAAAATGATCATTTTTGAGGAAATTACAGTTTGTACCAAAAGTCAAACACATTTGATAATTTTCATGGAACTATATTTTTTTAGGATAGAGTATATCCTAACAAATATGCTTGCACACTTTTAGATTTTTCCGAATTTTCTAGAATTTTCTAGAGATTTCTGAAATTCAGCTGGAATTTCAGAAGTTGGCTATATCAGTCGACTACCCTGGGGGCAGTCGACTGATGTCTCTGTGGGTTACGGAAAACAGAGGGAAACCAGAGGCCAGTCGACTGCCCCAGGGGCAGTCGACTAGTAAGTCTATATATTGATTTCTGAGGGGTTTTTCAGAAATAAAGTGAATTCTTTTTTGCACTAGGGGTAGGATTGCTTAGGACAATCTTTTTGATGGTGTCAAAGGGGGAGAACTTGTGTGTTCAGTTAGGTTTAACTTGACATGGGAAACTTGTGATGTTAAGTTGTGGAGAACTTAACTTGGTGTTATGATGTTAAGTTGGGTAGAACTTAACTTGGTGTTGGTTGTAAGAATTGAAAATTGGGAGAGGGCATAGGTTAAGGGGAGGTTGCCTCTTGTTTGCTATGCTTTAATTTTCAATTTCTATTGCTATTGTTGCTTTTGTTCACCTAACTTAAGCATATTATCACACATCAAAAAGGGAGAGATTGTTGGGGCAATCATCCCGGGTATGATCTGGAGGATCATGGTTTTGATGTGCGTGGTCAATATGATTAAGTTAGGGTTTGTTGTTGGACTAATATGTGTATGTGAGTGTGCAAGTGTGCAGGTACACATAGACTTGGTTGGATGTCTTCAGGTGAAGGGTGACATGGAGGTAAGTTGGAGACTTGTGTGCGCATCCGAGAGACTATGGGCAGAGACGATGAGCTGAGGGACGCAGACTTCGAGGCATACATGAAGGATGACATGGAGGCAAGCTGGAGGCTTGTGTGCACATCCGAGGGACGGGAGCCGAAGACAAAGAGGGCGTGAAGGCAACAAATCGAGACTGCAGATTGAAGAGTCAACTAAGTTGTAAGGGTTCGAGTGTGAGTGTTTGTACTCGAGAGCTAAGCCGAGAGGGTTTGAGTGCGGAGAGAAATGCACTCGGGAAGGAAACCCTAGGCTTAGAAGGGGACCAGTCGACTATTCCAGGAGCAGTCGACTGATAATGGCTGGGGATTCGGACGTTGGCTGTAACGGTCGAATCTGAGTGAGACCAGTCGACTGCCCCAGGGGCAGTCGACTGGTGGCAGTCGACTGGTAGCAGTCATTTAGCACTCGAGCTATATTTAAAAGAGCTCGTTTAAGGCTACTGTGCTTTGGCGAAACTTGCTTGGGTAGAGTGAGTTAGTAGCCTATTGTGCTCAGGTAGTGTCCAAAGATTGTGGTGAGGTTTCTCCACCCACAAGGAGCTACGCGATCTAGCCGGAGGTGCTCCGGGAAATCATCCACCGACGGATTAGGGATCGCCCACCTTACGAGCAACCGTGGAGTAGGAGTTTTATCTCCAAACCACGTATATCGGTGAGTTTTCCTTGTTTAGTTTAGTTTTAGTTTATTCCGCTTGCGCGCTAACGATTGTAGGAAGAAAAATCGAAGAAATTACTATTCACCCCCTCTAGCAAGACAACAACGATCTAACAAAAAATTCCCTTTGACGTAACCGTGAGGGTTTATTCTCGAGAGGCCTTTGAGATGATGATTTTATTTTTTACTGTCAACATAAGAAAAATTCCCCTTGATGCACATGATAAAAACATTTTAGATGCACACGAGAGAGTAAATGATCAATATTCTACTAAGGCATATATCCGTGTCAAATTTGATATATAAATTGTGTTGAATTCTCTCAATCAAAGTACTCACTTGTGAAAATTTTTTTGAGAATTTGCCTTTGTGAGTAGAGTACCCATTTCAATATAATAAAATTCTTATCAACTTATTAAATAAATAATAAATAAATAAAATTTAAAATAAATAAATAAATTTAGATTATTAGACTCCATAACCAATCAAATAAGCTTAGAATGAAAAAAATTCTAAACAATCAAACCAGTTTAATTGAGAATTTGATAATATTTAACGAATTACGTTTGAGCCAAACTCAAGCTCATAAAAATGAAACCAAGTCAATCTTAGATATTTATTTTAACAACTTAGTTCATTTTCCATTCAGATTGACTCGATTATCTTAAATTTTAATATTATAAAATTTAATTTGAATTAACTTACTTATGGCCCTACGCACAATTGAAGAATTCATATCATGGGGAAAAACTAATTACACGACTAAATTAATTAATTACGAAATAAAAACATCAAAAATAAAAATGCACATAACCATGGTTAAGCAAATTAAAAAGGTATTAGATCCCATGACACTAACTGT